>CM042202.1:3526934-3592341 GCA_023539305.1 Ilex asprella | reverse complement strand
ATTACTGTAGCATGAACAGTACGGTGCTACAGTAACTCCGAAAATCCTATTTCCTAAGAAGTAAAACATGTGAGTCAAGCATCCTCAAGCCCACTTATTCTAATAATAATAATCCTTTAAATAAATTGGTGGCCTTAACATCAACGGGCCAATGTAAGCTTAACCTTAGCCGGATTCTTCTAGAACTTGAATTATATTGATGAATCTTTGTTGCCCAAGTGGATCATGCTCCATGGGCCTCCACGCACTTGCTTGAGTCCATGCCTCTTGAATCAGCCCATTGAGTGCCCTCCTTAAACTTCTTTGCTCGTGCTCTCGTAATCGGCCCAATTCTATTATCTTTCACATCTTCGAATTTGTGTTTCCTTGAGCATCTTATGGATTGCATCAGGAAATATGCTCTAGATTTGTTGAATGAAACTGGTATGTTTGCTTGTAGCCCTGTTAGTACTCCCATGGAAGAAAATTTGAAACTATGTATGCATCCGAAGCAAATTCTAGCTAACAAGGAGCACTATGAGAGGCTAGTGGGGAGATTAATGTATCTTGCACATACTCGGCCAGATTTGGCATATGCACTAAGTGTGGTTAGTCAATTCATGCATGCTCCGAGCGAAGAACATTTGAATGTCGTCACTCGTATTCTACGCTACTTAAAGTCGTCTCCTGGAAAAGGAATTATGTTTACAAAAGGAGACAACTTGGACATTGAAGGTTATACCGATGTTGATTGGGCTGGGTCGATCGATGATAGACATTCTACATCTGGGTATTTCACTTTTGTAGGTTCGAAATTTAGTTACTTGGCGAAGTAAGAAGCAAGAGGTAGTAGCTCGATCCAGTGCGGAGGCCGAATACAAGGGAATGGCTAAGGGAATATGTGAATTATTGTGGATCAAAAATCTAATGCAAGACTTACATATTGAACAAACCAGTCCAATGAGATTATACTGTGATAATAAGGTTGCATGTGACATTGCCCATAATCTAGTTCAACATGATCGAACTAAACATGTTGAGGTTGATAGACACTTTATGAAGGAAAAACTTGAAGCGAAGCTCATTGAAGTACCACATGTTCAGTCTGAAGATCAGCTTGCTGATGTACTCCCAAAAGCAGTGTTAGGCCAAGTTTTTAGTAGTTGTCTCGACAAGTTGGGCATGAGCGACATCTATGTGCCAACTTGAGAGGGAGTGTTGCAAAATCATGTGGAATCACACGTGGTGGCCTGATTTCTCTCCATTATTAGCTGTATAAGATATACAAGATAGACTAGGACTCCTGTAATTATTCTATGTAATATTTGTTTTCCTTTCTCAACCCTAAACTTTAGGATCTGTATTATGTACATTCAGGTATATAATGCCCAATGATTTAATGGAAATGTGTGATATCTTTAACCCAAAAACTCATTCTCTGTTTTTCAGTGTTTTGTACGTGTAAGAGAAAGAAACGGCAGTATATTAAGCAAACAGCTACATTAAAATTGCAGCTTGAAAAGCTGGAGATTAGACCAATAATTAGTTAGCAAGAAAGCATTCCAGAATGGGCATGCGAAAACAAACCCTTATTTCTTTTTCAGATTCATATTGTGCTTCCAGCTCTTAAAAAAAAAAATTGTCAAGAAATATAAATAACCAAGTCATACGCAGCTGGCTGCTGCTCCAAACATTGCGCTTAAAAGTGTTCACCAATATGTGTCACTGTACTGTGCAATTAGGCTACCCTATTGACGTAAATCATAGTATCAAATGTGATAGTAATAAAATCCTGACCACCAAAAAACTTGGAACCTGAGAAAATGAAATAAATACAAATCTTGGAGAAAAAAAAGGCGTGTTTGCTATTTAGACTATTTTAGGGTTAATTACATTAGTGGTCCCCAAAATATGAAGTTTGTCTCATTTTGGTCCCTAATGTTTCAATTATATTATTTTAATCACTGAAATATTGAATATCTATATAATAAAACATGAGTGTACTTGAATTTTATTTCAGTCATTTTTTCCCCTCAAAACCATCACCAATCACTTATCTCATCAATAATTTTTTTGTCAGACTCAAACGTCAAATTGTTTTACTCATTTATATCACATATTTAATTATTTATATATTTTTTCTGTAAACACATCATATCACTCATTTCTATCATATATTTAATTATTTAATATTTGATTAATTTATCATTAATATATTTTGAAAAAATTTAATATAGTGGAATCGATTTTTTGGACGCTCGAATTTTTTATTTTGTCGTGCTTTCATGCACGGGTTATGATTAGTGTTTTTATATGGTCCCTCAAACAGACAACATTCAAATAAGTACCGATTTTTTATCATAAATTTGTTAGGTGATACTTAAATATGGACAAAAAAATAATTTGGATAACTTTCAATCAAAATTTTACTCAAATTTTGGTTAAATAACTACCTAAATTACATACTTTTGATCATAAGTTATCCAAATTTTAGTCAAAAGTTATCAAAATTATTTTTTGTCAAAAGCTATCCCAATTTTGTTTAAACGTTATCAAAATTATTTTTTGTCCATATTTAAGTATTATGTGACAAGTTTTTAATAAAAAAATCGTTAGCAATCTGGAGATTGTCTATTAGAAAAATCATATAAAAATATATTCAATATTTTAGGGACCAAAATAATGCAATTAAAACATTAAAGATCAAAATGAGACAAATCACATACTTTAGAGACCTCTAGTACAATTAACCCACTATTCTACCTTGTCACTCCTCGATAAATGGATGCACCGCGAGAGAATCCACTACTTTTCCTGGACCAAAGAAAATGATTCATCGTATCGTTACTTCTATTCATCCAACACCCAAAAATGATTAATAATTCACGCTCCCTTTTAGCTTCGTTAATGTGTTTAGCAATTTCAGTGTACCTTCGTAGAGATGCAACATACTCCTGTCTTGTCATGTGCTTCATGTCTTCCAACTCTTTCTCATAGTTGCTAACCTGAAATTACCCAAATGAGAAAAGAAATCAAAGAGAACCCACACACCAAAAAAAAAAAAAAAATAGCAAAAAACATTTGAAAATGCATTGCAAAGCTGGTCCACTCCTGATAATGGGGGCAATTCTTTAGAATGATAAACATGATTTGATTAACACTCTGAAACACACATACTTATTGACTATTTTTACTAGCTTAGATATATTCTGCCGGATTAATAGCGCAGAAACTTACAGGGAAATTTGTAGTGGTAGTAGTACCCCAGTACTTCAGTGCTGCTAAATCGTAAGCTCTGGCTGCCTTTTCTTCTTTGTCATAACCTCCTATATTTATATGGAACAACAAAAATCAGCATCATCAACCTTTCAACGCTTAACCAATTAAAAAAAATAATAAAGAAAAATATATGGGGAAACAAAAACCTTCGATCTCATGCATCACAGTAGCATTTTAAAAAAGGGGGAAAAGGGTGCAAGGGAAATAGAATATAGCTGAAAAGGCATAATAGAATAGCTCCCACTTACCCAAATAAACTGCAAGAAGATTGAACCAGCCCCACAACAAATCATAGGTAGACCCAGAAAAGGAAGCACGAATCAGTATAAGCATACATAAAAACAATCTGATAAAACTGAAAGAAATTAAACAAGTGCACACAACAAATCATACCTTGCCTTCCTTTACGAGTTTGTCCTTCTCTTCTACAGCTGTTATCCCACAGATGGGCTTCATATCTACCAGTCCATCTATGTCTGCACCCACAAAACCTCAAAATTAATATACACCAAAGAAAACTTTTTTTTTCAACCGAAGTAAATATCATGGAGAAAATACATATTCGAAGGGTTACAATCAAGAGAAACAAGCATCACCAGAAAAGGAGGTTGTCTTTAAAAGAAGAAACCCAAATGCTCAACAGCTCTACAAAATATTACTGGTTACCTTGTAACACCACGATAGATAGAAGTTCTCTGTCCAAAAGTGTCAATAGACTTCCGAGGCACTGTCTCTATTGCACCACTTTGAGTGTCCAAAGCGGTCACATTCTGCTGGTTATTCTCCGAAGTAGAACTCTCTCCTCCGCTAGCACCAGCACTTACTGTCCAAATCGGTAAGGGAGAGATCGATTGTGACCCAGTGCTCATCGAAAGTGATAAAGTCTGTCCATTAGTCTCCGTAACTGCGTTCCCGTTGTTCTTATTCTCCATCGGGTTTGGGTTATTCCTCAACCAGTTTTTTATCATAGATATGCCAATGGTGTTGCCAGTGATGTCACTGCCACCATTACTACTTGCTCGGACGTCACCAGCGGTGGCCTCCGCCGGTTCCGATGGAAGCTGCAATGAACAACTGGGATACAAGTACTCTCCGTTTCCTTCACAAGCTGAACCGACTGTGTTGCGTCCTGGAAGTTTCCGTTTGTTATCAGAAAAAGAGTGTGCACCCATACCGAGGAAGTTTTCAAGCTTTGGCTCTTGGGTTTCATGAGTGTTGCAGGAACTACCCAGTAGAATAGATATCTCTGAGGTGGTCTTGTAGTTAGTATCAGTGTTCAAGCCCATATCCTTCATATTCCAAGCTGTCGGAAAAAGAAAACGAAAGATCAACCCAAACACATATAGATAGATATATTTCTAGGGTTTTCCTGTTTCGTCACTTAAAAACTTGAGAGAAGGTGTTTCAATAACTGAACTAACCTTGTGATTGATTGTTCCTGTCGAAGTCTTCTAGTATTCCAAAAGGGGGTGGAAGGTTTAGAGAAGGAACGGTAGAGGCAGAAGTGAGGTCAAAGCAATCGTTGGAGACTTCAGTACCAGAGATTTCATCTGAGTTGAAACCAAGACGAGAAACCGAAGGTTGCGAATGATTTTGAGACTGTGATGGGAGTTCTTGAGGGGAAAGGGAGAAACCCAACCAGTTGTTCATGGAAGCCATTAATGGTCTCTGTGGCTAAGGTTGCACTACCTGGTGTTCAAGGAGATATACAGATTAGTAGTTCATGCATGATGTGGGGAGAGAGAAACCATGAGTACTTTGAGGGAGGAGAAAGAAACCGAAAAATCTGAAAAATGAGGAGAAATCATCTCTTCCAAGGCAAAATGAAGATTTATAGGAATCCTACCCCATTCTTTCCCTCTCCAACGGGTCATAAATTGGTGTGGTGCCCTTCTAATTCAAGGGCAGTGATAACTCTGATCCCAAAACCCTCTACTGTTTTAACTAGAGCAGAAATCAGTAGGTTGATAAGGGGTAGTGCAGTATTTTCAACAAAAAGTCATGTTGATTACTCTTATGTGGCCAAAATAAGTGCAAATAAAAGATTCTGGTAATTGCATTGTAGGTCCCTAAAATATAAAATTTATTTTATTTTTGTTCCAATATTTCAATTACATAATTTTAATCTTTAAAGTATTTAATATGTTTTTATGTGGCCCCTTAAATAATTACATCTTAATTGCAAACTGTTTTTTATCAAAATTTGTTATGTAATATCTAAATGAGTAAAAATAATTTGAGTAGCTCTTGAATAAAATTTTGATTGTTCTTAACTAAAATTTGGGGTTAACTTGACCAAAAATGTGTAATATTACTAGCTCTTGACCAAAATTTAGATAATTCATGATAAAAATTGTATAATTTTGGTAGTTCTTTGACCAAACTTTTGATAGAAATTTGGTCAAGAATTATCCAAATTATTTTTTTACTCATATTTAGATATTACATAACAAATTATATTCAATATTTTAAATATTAAAGTAACTGAATATTCAATATTCAATATTTTAAAGATTAAAATAATGCAATTGAAATATTAGGGACCAAATAATATAAACTCTATAATTTGGGGACGTCTAGTACAATTAACCCTAAAAAAATTGGTATAACCTAGCCTCTGCCCATTCTCTCTCTTTCTCTTTCTCTCTCTCTCCATATATATATAATGCATTAGAGTTTTTTTTAAGTAATTATATTAAATTGGTCTAAAGAAGAAGGAAAATGTGTATTCTAATCAGTAGGTCAATTTTTTTTAAAAAAAGTTACTTCTAACCTAATTCAAATCACTATTTGCACAAAAGGTCTCTAAGTCAAAACTATATGGTTAATTACATTTATATTATGATTTTTTAAAATTAATAATTAATAAAATATTTTAAGAAAAATATAAGTAAAATAAAAAATTAGTTATACATCACAACTTTCTTACAATTCCTTATTTTTTTTTACAAAAAAAAAAGGTTATTTAATTGTGAAAAAATATAAGCATTAAAGAAAATTATTTTTTTCCATCATTTTAACTATACACGTAAAAATTTAAATTCTTTTCTCTTCTTTACATTTTATACCATAATTCTGCTAAACAAACGGACATGTGAAATGCGTTAGAGTTAACTCAAAAACTTTTCTAGTACAAAATAAAGAAAAATTACGTGGAGATAGCAAGAGCAAGTACCAAAACTTTTCGTTTTCATGTTAAAAAATAGGCAAGTAGCAAGTTAAGCTTATCTTCAACTTACTTAAAGATACTATTGTATAAGAGGTCATTAGCCTAACACATGGGTCGTAACCTATGGGCATGTGGTTTCGTAATCTTAAAACAAACCGCATTCTCCATTGAAACCTTCAAGGATATCCTCGATTCTGTTTACATTAAATAACTCCATAGCAAGATTATATTCTCTCTTTCTCTCTGATCATAAAACTCAGTTTCCTCACATTCGAAAAAAAAAACTCACTTTCCTTGCTGTAGAGCTAGAACACCTGTAGAAGGAAAATGTTATCTGACAAAATGTGACAAAAAAACCCACACGCAGCCCCTCTCCACACCCATTTATTCATGCCCACTTGGACATAAGTCATTTCACTGTCAGAAATGATCTGGTCCTGCCACATCCCTAACCAACCCCTTTTCATTTTATTGCCGTATCTCTCTCTCTCTCTCAGGGATACCCCTCAAACGGCAACACCCATAACTTTGTCACATTGCATCCATCCACATCATTATTCTACTATTATCTTATAGTCCAATTCATCAAACTGCTCCCCCGCTACCAACGGGGGCTTTATATATCTCTCTCTCTCTCCCACTCTAAAAAGCTCTCTCAGTACTGTACACATAACAATAATTCATGCATGACTGACACTTTCTTTTTACTCGATGTAAAGTAACTCAGAATCCTGGACTTGACTACTGTACAGAAAAAAAATTTGATATCATACCTTCAAAATTTATTACTTAAAAATATTTTTTTATAATTTTTATGAATTATTTTACAACTAAAAAATTTACTATTTTTGTGATCGATTTACTACTTTTGTAAGTGTTTTTATTATATTTATTGCAACTATTACCACTTTTCTTAATTACAAAATAAATTTATCATTTTTGTGCTTGATTTATCACACTCATAGATATTTTGATCATATTTGTGAATGTTTTTGATACTATTATTGTAGCGATTTTTACTATTTTTTTAGATGACACAACAATGATAAAATTAACTGCAAATGTGATAAATTTCGTTATGATAATTTAATTTTCGGTACTATAGTCTAAGTCCTAGAATCCTTGGCAGGAGTATTTGCTAAAAACAAAAGTGAAAAAACTAAATGGAGTTGGGTTCGCTCTCTGTACCCCTATACGAAGACAGTAATCCTTGTCTTCCGGGCCATGGGACTATTTAATTTTCAATATTTAGGGACAGATCGGAAGAAAATCTTCATTCGTAAGGGATACAACTAAAATTCATAGCCAATCACAAAAATCTTCCATTAAGTACTGTTTCTCTCCCAACTCCTTTTATGTGATTAATCCGATTATTCCTTGTTTGAGGTCTCTCTTTCTGTCTCTACACACACACTCACTTACATACAAATACATTTGAAAGACAACCATGAGTACATGAAAAACAACTTGTCGATATGGTTCATATAAGATTTGGATGAGATCACAAGACCTATTACAGCTTGCAGTGAAGGGTGTTAGTTTATCTTTCCTTTTATCTACTTAATTGGCATGTCGTAGTGTTTTTTTCGTATTAAAGTTCTCAAGTGTCAGTCTTAATAAAGGGATATGGCACACAGAGTCAAAACATGAAGGCATTGCATTGTTATGGTTAAAAAGACGCATTGCACAATTTGATTTTCTTTTACTCTTTGGAAATAAGTTATTGGAGAAAAGAACATTTTCACTGCTTAAAATATGATTTTCTTAGCAACAATAGATCAACTCACTTCCCTTGAGTTCTGTTGTTGTGTGCCATGATAACTGGAATATAGTAAATCCTTATACATAAAAATGGGGCAAAGAATAACAAAAAGGACGAATCTTATTAATGATAGATCTAAGAGATATTTGCTCAAAGTTTTGTAAATTCTTGTTATACTAAATTGTAACGAGCAGGGTTGTGTCACATTTTTAAGTTGTGCAGTCCTGTTGTACTAAAATTTATAGTTATTTTATCTTAATTTATACGTTATTTTATAGTGGGGTGTATGTTGTGTTAGGTTTGTGTCACATATAAATCATGTTTAATTAGAATTGTCTCTTATTTAGTCAAGTTTAAGTCGAATCTATTTATTAAACATGTTTGTCGAGTCAATTCTTTTATTATTAGAAATCATTAAAATTAAATCTCTATAAACTAATTTTTGTGTCTGATTGATGAATCAATTTAAATATTGTCAATAGTAATAATACTAGTGTTAGTTATGAATATTTTCACTCGAGTTTGGAATTTTTTAAGGAATTTCAAAAACCACTCTTTATGTATTTTTGTTCTCCATATTAGAGTACTACGAGCACAACATGAATGACCTAGTGGTCAGTGTTTTTCCTGACTTGCCTCTTGGTGTAAGGTTCCGGTCTCATCAGGTCACCCTCCTCCTTAATGAATAATGACCAAAAAAAAAATTAGAGTCCTATGGGTCGTGACATCCATATAAATGAAAATTAGAAAATGACTAATATGGGTAAAAACACACACAAACATATATAAGAATATATATCTATTAGTTATACATATTAGTTTCCATAAATGATTATGGACCAGCTAATGTAGCCAAGCACGAAAATGGTGGCAAGTGTGAATAGTTTATGGAGAAGTAATGGAGAAAGGAGGAGAGAGATTCATATCGAAGGGTGCAAAAACTCACTGTTAAGTTTGACCGTCAAGAAAGGAATCAAAAGAAGGTAAAACACATGGCCAGAGCCTAATAGGCTTTGGTTTATATTATTAAAAGCCTGCTCCACTGTAAAAATAAATGCTCTCGGTAATCTCATAATAATCATGCCCAACCCTTCGCCCTCCTCTCTCGTGACAGGGGAGGAACAAGAAAGAGAGACTACGACTTTTGACCCTAGAAACCATCATCTTCTAGGGTTCACAAATGACTACCCTAGGTGTTCTGTTTTGAAATGTTTACTGTTCCCACCATTATTGGCCCTGTGCATTCTGCTCATACCTTCCAATGTGATCACCTGAAATTTGTTAAACAGGAATAATGTGTGTCGGCCTATGATATTGAAAAATTATTATTTGATATTATAACAAAAAGTTATTATAAAATAAAGTTTAAACTAAAAGTTAACATGGGTAGATTATGGCAAAATAATAGTATTTATAAACGACACTAACATTTTCATTTACTCAAATTATTACTTGACTTCTCCTAACCCATCTTTTTGATGGTATAACTTCATCCCAAGATGTCATAAATAGTTATTGCTACTTTTTAAATTTCGATACACCACTAAAATGAGTAGATTTTTACCCATAGAGAAATTTGGTTGTATAGATACACGACATTTATCGGTGACTACCATACTGCACACGTATGTTGAACTGGTGTACTTTGAATGACTGCTACTGTGTCCATAATTGGTATTAAATAAATTCCACGGGTGTACAGTAGAATATTCCGCCTTGAAACCTTCTGAATTTAAGTCATATTTCATTGACATCCTATCTAATTTTTAAAAAATCACTACACCCCATTATAGTTTGTGTATGCATTTCACAAACTACCCTTATCATCTATACTGTTACTGACAAGCAAAAACACTTGTGCTGAAATGATTTACTCTCTTATGAATTACCAATTTTACCCCTGATCATGTAGAACAAGCTCACACCAATAAGAGGTTAGTCTCGCTTGCTACCTAAAGCAATGGGCAACGTCCCTTTGATGGTAATTTGATTAAATTGAACGTTATTTGAGTAAAACTAAATATTAATTTGATGAAATTGAATATTTTTTTGGTGTTAATTTAAATAAATAATATTAATTTGATAAAACTAAATGTTAAATTCATAAATTAAATGTTAATTGAATAAAATTAAATGGTAATTTGATACAATTGAAAGTTAATTTGATGTTAAATTGAAGAAATTATATTAATTTAGTAAAATTGAATGACAATTTAGTATTGATTTGATGATTTGAATACAAAATAGTTGTAAATTGATGGTGTATGTTAAACTTAGATGAATAGATGACGTGAATAACGACGTAAATTGTATGTGGATCTGAGCTGATGCTCGTGTGTGATACTTGTTGTTGAATGTAAGGAGTTCTGGGGGATATACACAGTGAAATTATAGTAGTCCATCGGCGTAAGAGCTCGGCTAGTCCACTGTTCCCATGGAGGCTCTTGTTTCTGTAATCTTATTGATCTCTTCCGAAAGTTACAAGCGATATGATTTCTCTCTCTCTCTCTCGTTCCCTCCCCTTCTCCTGCCTTTAGGGTTGTGTCTGTTATTCTCTTTCCCCTAGTTGGGGATCCATCCTACTTATATAGCATATAGCATCATGCTTACCTCTAATCCGGGTTAATTTCCAACAATCATTGGATTTTCTTCCCTTTCTCTCCCAATGGATCCATTACGTAAGAGCTGGCATTGTGGATTTTACCCCGAAATCCTTGCCTTCCTTCCATAGGATCCTCCTTAGTTTTAGGAGAAGATTTTAGTTGGTTGAGATTTTAGTACCTCGAATTCAGCTTGGCTATTGCTTCGGTGGTATTTACTGTCATCAAGTCGTCCCCTTACCAATTCAGTTATCTCTTCTGTTGGTCAGGAGCTCTGAATATGCCTCCTGATCTTTACTGTTTTCGACAGACCTCCCGATCTGACCTTATTTTTTGAACTCACACTTGGAGCTTTATTTGAGGTATCATCAATTGCCCCTAGCTCTTGGTTCAAGCGAGCTTGGACAAGTGCTGAGCTGTTTTAAAATTGAGCATGATTGGCACATGACTGAGCTTGACCCGCGCGTGGGGGTTACTTTTGACGGTTTCATCAGTAATCATGTTTTCCTCGATTCCCGCGCACGTTTCAGCCCACGTGATTCAGGCTTTAAATACTTAAACGGCTACAAAAATCAGCTTCCTACTGTTCGTCTTCTTTCTTGTTCTTTGGTTCTTCTCCCCTTATGATTTTTAGATTCCTTGATTTGAAGCTTTCTGTTTCTTCACTCTAAACCAAGTTCTCTGTATTTGATTTGAGGATTCGCAGTGCCCCCTTTCTTCAGTTTGGCTCTTGGACTGTTGTTCACTGCTCTCTCCTTGCTAGGTACGTTTCCTTACATCTTTTCTCGTTCTGGATCCCTCGAGTTTGAGATGGTTGTTGCATTTTTGGGCTTATCGTTTCTTTTACTTCTGGAATGGAGACCGCTGATTGTCTCCTCTTCCCTTCTTTGTGACTTGGGGTTCCATCGTTCGCATTCTTGGGGTAGGAAGCTATTGTGCTGACCCTAGGGTTATTAGGGAGTGTTTAATCAGTGTTTACTTTCTCTACCGTTCTTTCGACCTCCCATTTTCTTGCCTAGTCATGTCTGCTTCCTCTGGTGCTACTCCTTCGTCTGTTTCCCTTCTAGGAGATAAGTTTGCTGAGGATGACGTTGACTTAGGGGAGGTGGGGGAGGAAATTGACAACTTCCCAGGTGTCGATTCTACCGATCCTAAGGTAAATGTTGATAAGCCCCCCTCAACCCTCTCTCATGTGCCCCCAAAGCCTAGTAAAGGCAAAGCTAAGGTCGGTGGCATAGGAGTCTCAGACATTGCTGTCAGTGCGGGAGCTGCTCTTGGGACTGCGAGACGTGTGTGCTCTAGCGATTTTAGTGCTAACGAGTTGAGGGCCTTTGGTGCCCGTTTCAGGTTTCCCCCTAGGATTCAATTCTAGGATCCAGACATTGATACTCTGTTTGTTTCCTAGCTGCATAAGATGGTCTACTTCTTCCTTGCTGCCTTCAAGAATGGTCTTCGCTTTCCTATACATCCCTTCATAAAAGGGGTCCTCCAACATTTCAATGTTTTCCCCGCTCAGCTCTCTCCTAACTTTTGGGGTGTTCTGGTGGGCCTCCTAGTTCTCTTCAAGAAAAACAAGCTTGGAGTCCCCACAATTTCCTTACTCATGGAACTTTTCAATGTTAAGCTTACTGTTTTTGAGGATTTTTTTGTATATTTCCAAGCGAACCAAGTCCCAAGCAGTTATATCTGATCTCCCGAGTTCTCACAAGGGCTGGAAAAAATACTTCTTTTAAATGGGTGGTTAGGGGGTGGGAGTATGACTCTACCAATAAGACATATACACTTCTCATTTCTAGGGATTGGTCTGTTCCCGATAATTTGGGTGAGTTTCTGGCTTAAGCTTGCTAAGATTAGACTCGCTGAGTTGTTATTCTGACTTCACCATGCTTATATTATGTTTCAGGCTCTCGACCTGAGTTCAGTGCTGAGGACGAACGTGTCCTGCTGGAATTGAAGAAGTATAAACTAAGAAGATATTCTGACCTCATCTAGCAAAGTGTCCTCATTAGGGAGGGGTTCAGTTTTTCGGGATCGTCAACTGAATTACCTACTCCCCTTTCTGCTGAAGCCCCCATTCCTTTGCCTATCGAAACCCCTTTCCCTCTTTCCGTTTTTGTGGCTGACGAGGTGGCAGGTGGTATTTCTAGCCTTTGTCGGTTGACTTTTTTTCTTTCCCTTTACTGACCTATCTTCCTTGTACTTTTCAGGTTCTTCCTCAATGAAGCTCACTCCCAAGGAACTCCAGGCTAAGCTCGAGCAAGTGAAGAAAGGTGAGAAAAGTAGCAAACACAAAGCTGAGGTTGGTTCTGAGAGCAGCCCCACTACCCGAGCTAAGGCCCAGAAGTCAAGGGTGCTCTCCTCCCCTGCTTTGACTACCAACACCCCTGCTCCATCATCGAGCATCCCTCGGGTCTTGGCATCATCTCCTCTTCCAAAGGTTCAGACCGCTTCTGAATAAGCCCATGATCTAGGCACTACTTCTCCTTCTTCGTCTGAAGTTGAGGGAGCTCTGGGGTTGATTCTCCGACTTTATTCTGAGCCTGTTTCCTACAGCGCCTCCGGAAAGACCCTAAAGTTGTCCTTGGGGAGATCTGAAACTAAGAAAGGAGAACAGCCCAAGGTAGAAGAGGGCGAAGACTCTTTCTTTGAGGACGTTGATCTTGCCGCCGGGGCTATTTCCTCTGTTCTTCTTGATTCTCATGTCGCGAGGGCCTCTTCTCTGCCTCTCGAGGAGTCTCTCAGCTCAGCTCTTCAAGGAGTAGCTACTGTAAACGTTTATATTGTCATGTTTTTTTTTTTTTGTGATCCCGTACTAATCCTTCTTTGCTTTCTTCCTTTCTCCAGCTGACCATCCATGTAAAGAGCTTAGTGGGAAGGATCCGATCTTCGGAGAGCTCTACCAAGGCTCTGAAGGCATACGAGATTAAGGTGGCAGATCTGGCCCTCGATTATAATGATCTACGGGCTCAAGTGCAGAACCTTTAGGAGAAAATGGGGAGGCAAGCTTCTACCTTAAAGAATCTGCAGATTGCAAGAGATAAAACTGAGGAAGAAGAGAAGAAGGCTAGGGATGAGCTGCATATGGCCAGGGAGGAAAAGAAAAAAACTAGGGATGAGCTCAAAACAACCAAAGAAGAGCTCAAGCTTAAAACTGAGGTCTGGACTAAGGCCAGCCAGGAAGCTTTTGTAGCTCAGAGCTCGTTTGAGAGCTTGAAGAAGGATTGTCTTGCCATCACTGAAGCGAATAATGCACTTTGTGGCAAGCTTAAGGAGCAGAAATCCACTGTCAAGGAGAAAGATGATCTTATTGCTGAGCTCAAAGATGATGTTGCCACCTAGTGGGTTATTGGGTGGTTTGTTTTTCAGCACAAAGATAAGAAGACCTATTCAGATTTTAACTTCGACTTGGCTATCCCAACTAAGGAGGAATCTGATTCTGATAGCGAGGAGGACACCTCGGCTCTTCTACCTAAAGGCTTAAACTAAGAAGTGTCTGCTCCTCCAGCTATTCCATGCACTGTTTCCTTCTCTACTGACCTCGTGATCGAGGTCCTTGATCAAGAACAGCCAACAGATACAGCGAGGGCTCCTAGAGTCAGCATTCCTAAAAATTTTATTCTTCCAGCTCCTGGGTCCTTACCTACTGATCGACAGGACTCTGCTTCTACTGCTGAGATTCCATCTGTTGAATCTCAGAATCCCTCTTCAGAGACTTAGCATTTTTTCTTTTTCCTTTTGTAACTCTGAGCTCGTATTCAATGTACTCCTGACTTCATAATTTGAAATGTAACTTTTAATTTTAACTTGAGATGTGAATGTGACTTTGTTCTTATAGTACTTGCCCTGCCCCTTGCTTTGAGGAGTACTTTAGTTCGTCTTAAAGCAAAATTGCTGAATTTCGCATGTTTAGTAGAATGTGAAAGGTTACCTCTTTACTGTATTTATTCAACTGCTTTCCAAAACCGTAACAACAATCATTAATTAGGGAACCGCCGACTTTGCTTTTCCTGTGGTTCTTTCAATCTTGCAGTTGTCCTCTTAAACTTCTACACCTTCTTAGGCTTCATCCTCCTTGCTATTATTCTTGAAGATTCTTATCTCTGAGTTTCCCTTTAGCTTCTCCTTAAGATTACCCTTGTCTCTGTTTCTAGCCCAAAAATTCTCATGGCTGTTCCTCATTCTTCTCTCTTTCAAGACTGCTCCTCCTTCGGGATAGACTGGAAATTCCAGTCTCGCTTCTTGGTTCCCTCTTCACTGACTTCTTCTGATCTAGATGGGATCAAAAGAAGATTTTTTCCAGAGTTAGACTTGCCTCTTAGGGTTCCCACCCCAGACAAACCCCCTAACTATCTCCCACAAGGGAAAGTTTGCATCTCTGAAGGCACCCTAGAGATAGGCCTTCGCCTTCCTATCCACCCCTCAATTGGATGTATCTTGTCTTTTTATGGTTTGTCTCCCTTTCGCTTATCCCCCAAATGATGGGCTATACTGATCAGCTTCTTTCTGTTCTGGTGTCTCCAGGGTAACGACGAGTTCCCTACGACCACCGAATTTCTATATTTTCATTTTCTTGAAGATGACGAAGTCCCCTGATTTAGTTGCTTTTGATAGAGGCGCTTCTCGGAGCGCCGAATGGTGCTCGATATTCCTACTGCCTCCAAGGGGTGGCACCGTCTATTTTTCTTTGCTTTTGATGACTCCTGGAGTTCTGGTCCCTCATTCATGGAAGAGCTTTTGACACATAGGTTAGGGTGTTGAGAGCTTTTTTGGTCATTCCTTAGCATGATACTATACTCTGAATTTTTCTTGTTTGTGTAGCTGCACCTGATCTAGAGTTGCTAAAGATTATGAAAATTGAGTTGATAATGCAATCTGCCTCTCAGTCTTTTTCAGAGCTGGTGACGTCTGATAATCTTTTCCTGTTCGGCACTGTGGCAGCCTCACTCGATTACCACTTCTTCCCCAGCTCTCTGGATTTTACGCCTTCTGAATCAGAGGAGGATGAAGATGCTGGGCCGTCCTCAAAAAGGCGTAAGACGCATGAATCCTCCTCGTCTTTCGACTCCTCTCTCGGTGCCATTCTGCTTTCTTCTTCTGGAGCCAAACTTCTTAACTTACTCTCGAAGACAGAGAAAGAGACCGATATGCTGAAGGAGGAAAATGTCCGACTGAGGGAGGAAGTGGCCCTTCTCAAGAAATGATTGTGGGAGAACTAGCATCTATCCCTCTAAAAATCCTTGTGGCCTTTTTGTAACTTCTTTTTTAGGGACGTTTTATACTCTTCCTTTGATGTAATGTGAACATATTGATTTCTATTGATCTTCGACTATGCTTTGCGTACTTCATAGCTCATTACTTGTTCTAACTGTTCAAATCTTTCTATATGTGTTGGCGAGCTCATCTGAGTTGTAGAGCTTATTTGTGATTTTTGAACTGAAGAGTTCGTCGTGAGCGGTAAAGCTCATATTTAATTTATGAACTGAGGAGTTCATTGTGAGCTATAGAGCTCGTCTTTATCTATGAATAGAAAAGTTCATCGTGAGCTATAGAGCTCTTCTTCATCTATAAATGGAAGAATTCATTGTGAGCTATTGAGCTCTTCTTAGGTGTATGAACTAAAGAGTTCATCGCGAGTTGTAGAGCTATTCTTTATCCATAAACTGAAAAGTTCATCGTGAGCTATAGAGCTCTTTTTTTATCTATAAACTGAAAAATTCATTGTGACCTATTGAGCTCTTCTTTAGGTGGGAGAAAATTAAGAACTTGCAATCTTTATTGTGGATAACTCCATTACAAGGAAAACTTACTGAAAAAATTTCTTAAGATGCTCTGCATTCCAAGAATGAGGTAGGATTTTTCCCTTCCTCCGTTTGTAACTCGTAGTTTCCAGGTCTGATTATCCTAGAGATGACGTAGGGGCACTCCTAGTTAGGCCCTAATTTCCCATGCGAGGGTTCTTTCCTAGCCAGCAACAACTTTCTTAGCACCAAGTCTCCTACCTTGAAACTCTTATTTCTGACTTTTCGGTCATAGTATCTCGCGGTTTTCCTCTGGTAACTCCGAATGAGTTGTAGAGCTCCTTCTCTCTTTTCATCTAGAAGGTCAAGATTTAGGAGAAGGGATTTTTCGTTGTGCTCATCCTCTGAAAACTCAATTCTGGGGGACGGGGGTCCTATCTCAACAAGTGACACTTCTTTGGTTCCAAAAGCCAATGCAAATGGGGTTTCGCGAGTTGCCGTCTTGGAGGTTGTCCAGTATGCCCACAACACTTCTAGAACGTACTCCACCCATTTTCGTTTTAGCGACTCTAGCTTGGTTTTCAAGGCCGCTTTAATTGTCCTGATTATCACCTCTGCTTGTCTGTTGGATTGCGGATGTGTTGGGGATGAGAAATAATTTTTTATTCCCAGATCTGCATAGAACTTCTTGACCTTGGGATTGTCAAATTGATTTTCGTTATCAGTAACTATTGTTCTGGGGATCCCAAACCTGCAAATTATTGACTTTCACGTAAAGTTCTGAACTTTTTGTTCTGTGATAGTTACCAAGGGTTCCACCTCTGCCCATTTAGTGAAGTAATCTACCCTAATGATGGTGAACTTGCACTGTCCAATGCCCACAGACAGGGGTCCGAGTATGTCTAAACCCCATTGCTGGAAGGGCTAAGGGCTCACCACTGATGTTAAGAGTTCTGGTGGAAAATGGGGAATATTGGCGTGTATCTGACAAGTTTTATATCTTTTTACCAGGTCTGAGGTGTCTTTGAGCATAGTGGGTCAATAGTAACCCTGCCTGAGTGCCTTTCCTGGCAAAGCCCGAGTTCCAATGAGATTGTCGCAGACCTCGTCATGGATTTCCTTGAGTATGTAATTGACGTCCTCGTTTATCACGCATTTAAGGAGAGGTACCGAGAAACCTCGTTTGTACAGATTTTCCTACAAGATTGAGAATCTAGCTGATTTGGCTCTCAGCTTTGCTGCTTCCTTGTGATCTTCTGGTAAGGCTTCATCTCGTAGGTATCCTATGATGGGGTCTATCCAGCTCGTCCGAACTAGAACTGGGAGAACTTCCTCTTTCTCAGCGCTTATCGATGGTTTTGCTAGATGCTCAACTAGTATTAGCCTATCCATACTCTCTTACGAAGCAGTTGCAAGCCTCGCCAAAGCATCTGCTCGTGAGTTCTCAGATATGAGAATGTGCTTAAGTTTAACTTACACTAATTTCTTGATCAATTCCTGTACCTTCCCGAGGTAAAGGGCCATTTTCTCACCCTTGCCCTCATAGGACTCTTCAATGTGCTTTACTATGAGCTGGGAATTAGTGCACAGCTCTAGCTGTTCTGCCTCTATCGAGTGTGCGAGGTTGAGTCCCGCAATGACGGCTTTATATTCTACCTCGTTGTTCGAAGCCTTGAACCCAAATCTGAGAGCGTATTCGACGTCTATCCTATCTGGGGAGGTCAGAATTAAGCCTGCACCACTTCCTTGAGCGTTGGCAGCCCTGTCTACTAAGAGCTTCCACATAGGGATGTCAGGCACAAGCTGTGTTGCCTCTATAGGCACTGTCATTGTGAATTCTGTGATGAAATCAGCCAAGATTTGCCCTTTGACTGTATTTCTGGGTTTGTATCTGATATCAAACTCATTGAGCTCTATAGCCCATTTAATCAATGTTCCAAAGCAATCTGGCTTATGGAGCACCCGTTTTATTGGTTGATCCGTTAGAACCTCAATAGTATGAGCTTGAAAATATGGCCTAAGTCTCTTGGAAGCCGTTACCAACACTAGGACAAGCTTTTCCATCTTCGGGTACCTCTATTCTGCTCCCCTCTGAGCTCTGCTACAGTAATATATTGGTTGTTGAGCTCTGTCTCTTTTCCTTACTAGAGCTGCACTAGTCAAAAAGTCTGAGACAGCGAGATAGAGCATGAGTACTTCTTCTTCCAAGGGACTTACTAGAATCGGAGGTGTACTTAGATAGCCTTTTAGGGCCTTGAATGCTTCTTCACATGGTGCGTTCCATTGAAATACCTTCTTCAAGACCTAGAAGAATGGCTGACATTTGTCGTTGGATCTAGACACGAAACGACTCAGTGCGGCTATCCTCCCAGTTAGTCGTTGTACCTCCCTAATGTTGGATGGTGGCTGCATATCCAACACCGCCTTCACTTTTTCTGGGTTAGCCTCAATTCCCATGCTGTTAACTATAAAGCCCTAGAAATTTCCCCGTAGATACCCCAAAAGCACACTTGGCTGGGTTGAGTTTCATTTGGTAGTCTTTAAGGACCTGGAAAGACTCTGCTATGTGTTGGATGTGGAGCTCTACCTTCAAAAATTTAACCAACATGTCATCAATGTAGACCTCCATGGTCCCCCCAATCTACCTTTGGAACATTCTGTTCAGCAGGCGCTGGTAAGTAGCTCTAGCATTCTTCAACCTGAAGGGCATGACTTGATAGCAATAGGTTCCTTGTTCAGTCATAAAGGCAATTTTCTCTTGATCATTAGGTTCCATTCTTATCTGATTATACCCCGAGAAGACATCCATAAAGCTGAGAAGCTCATGCCCTGCGGTGGCATCCACAATTATGTCTATTCGGGGTAATGGGAAACTGTCTTTAGGACAAGCACGGTTAAGGTCTGTAAAATCTATGCATAAACGCCATTGGGAAGCCATACTGAGTAAGCCCCCTCCCTGATGGCTTTAGCAAGGAGGAGTTTGTCGACTTCCTCATTGATGTCCTTTTGGCGTTCTGGGTCGAAACTCCTCCTCTTCCGTTTGATGGGCTTGTAGGTAGGACTCACACTGAGTTTGTGTATGATAACTAAAGGGTTAATGCCTTTCATGTTTTCTTGTTTCTAGGCGAAGACCTCCGCATTCTTCATCAAGAACTGGATGAGGAGATCCTTAATTTCACTACTTAACTTGGATCCCACGTAGACGAGATGTTCTGGTTCATCGTCGAATTGTACGGGTTCCAGCTCTTCTGATGGCATTAGCCTGGTGTCCAGCTCATCCCTCATGTCGAGCTCATCTAACTGGATGTTCTCCACCTCCTTCTTCTTTACGGACGCCATATAGCATTCTCGAGCTATTCGTTGGTCTCCCCGGACTACTCCGATCCCATTTTCAGTTGAGAATTTTACTACAAGATGATAAGCCGAAGGGATGGCCCTTATAGAATTAAGTGAAGGTCTCCCAAGTAGCATGTTGTATGCTGAGGGTGCATTAACTACTAAAAACTTAACGGTTGTCATAGCTTGGCAAGGTGGGTCACCTAGGGTGAGCACGAGCTAGATCTCTCCAAGGGGCAACATTCTTTCCCCTGCAAATCCCAATAAGTGAGGGTTTACTGGCTCAAGTTTCTCCCTTCCTATGTCCATCTTGTTGAATGCAGGCACAAAGATGATGTCTGCCGAGCTTCCGTTGTCAATCAGAACCCGATGGATAGTTCTATTTGCCACTATAGCCCTTACTACTAAAGGGTCATCGTGTGGATGCTGGCAACCCTTTAAATCCGAGCGTGGAGCCTTAGACACAGTGTGTACTTCTAGAGCTTCTCTGGCTCTGATCTTTCTCAAGTGGACTTTTTTGGTTGTGCTTGACTTTCCTCCTCTAGGGAATCCTCCCGAAATCACTTTGATCTCCCCTCGAGGTTGCTAGTGCTTGCTATTGTGGTGGTGGGGGAGGAAGAGCCTGATTTTGATTGTCATGGGCCACGAAGTGACGCAACTGTCCTATCTAGATTAGGAACTCAATCTCCTTCTTCAACTGAATGCAATCGTCGGTGTGGTGACCATGATCCTTGTGGTAGTCACAGAACTTTGTTGAGTCTCTCTTTGCTGGATCCGCCTTCATCCGAGATGACCATCTCAAGAACTTCTCTTTTCGTACCTCATACAAGACCTACAATATCGAGGCAGTAAGAGGGGTAAGCAGCTGTGGTGCATACTTCGGTTGCAACTCTGGCTGTAGAGGACCCAGACGGTCTCTAACGTTTCCTCTTTTCTTTGGGGAATGATCTCTGTCCCTTCTAGGAGACCTACCTATTTCTTTCCTAGGGCTTTGATCTCTTTTTCTTTCTTCCTTCTCTTTCTCCTTTTGCAATGATGAGCTCCCGACCTTAGAGAGAAGTGCCTCTTCACCATTTATATATTTCTCTACTTTGGCTAGCACCCTTACCATGCTTGCTTGAGAATTTTTCAAGATGGAAAACATCAATTCTTCGGATTGCACTCCCAAGCCAGCTATGAAGGCAGTGATGACAAACTTCTCATCTAGGACATCTACCTTTAATGATTCTGTATTGACCCTTTGAACATAAGTCCTCAGGTTCTCTTGGGGTCCCTGCTTCACACTCAACAGATGATAGCTCGGCTTTCAGTAAATCCAAGCTCCTATAAAATGTGATACAAAAACAATAGAAAACTCCTTGAAGGACGAAATCGAGGCTGGTGGGAGCCTGTTAAACCACGCCAGAGCAGAGGTATTTAATGTGATGGCAAAGGCTCTGCAACGCACAGGGTCCTGATACCCATGCAACTCTATTTGATTCTTGTAGGTGTTAAGATGGTCTACAGGGTATTTTTTTCCGTCGAAGGATTCTATCTACAACATTCTGAATTTTGGTGGGAGACGAAAGTGCAATACCCCAGCGGTGAATCGGGATTCAGTTTGTTGCACCAGGGCGTCCATTGTAACCGGTGATTTGCTTTTTATAGTCTCCTTGATGTGGCTGAGCTCCTGCTGGATGTCTTTGAAGTTCTGTTCCCAGTGTTGTTCTCTCTTTTCCTGCTGGTAAGGAAAGAAGTCATCCTCTTCTCCTCCATTGTTCTGACTTTGTACTTCTTCATTTTGGCCATTCTTAGGGGGAGGGCGTGGAACCTGCCCCGTGGCCTGGCTGTTTTCTCCTCCTTCATAGACTTCCTTGAGGGGATGAAGATGTGTTTGTTCTCTGTGAGGGGGTTAGTCTGGCCTTCTTAGGCCGGTCGTGCCTCCTGTGGGCATTGTAAGAGCTTATAGAGCTCTGCATTTTCCCTTAGCAAGCGTTGATTGATGAGGCTAAGGGCCTCCATCTTGTGGTTCGTGGGGGATGCCCCATGGGAGGATTGGTCTTCTGCATGTTCACAGGTTATACGCCATTAGTGGCTTCCTGTGGATCTGGCATCCGTTGAGGGTTTGTTTGGCTTCTTCTTATGTTTCGGGTTGATACCATCAGTCACTAAGAGATCAATTTATTTATAAAAGGAACAGTCGTTCCCACAGACGGCTCCAAACTGATGGTGTATGTTAAACTTAGACATATGGCGTGAATGACGACGTAAATTGTATGTGGATTTGAGCTGATGCTCGTGTGTGATGCTTGCTATTGAATGTAGGGAGTTCTGGGGGATATACACAGTAAAATTATAGTGGTTCATTGGCGTAAGAGCTCAGAAAGTCCACTATTCCCATGGAGGCTTTTGCTCCTGTAATCTTATTGATCTCTTCCGAAAGTTACAGGCGATATGATTTCTCTCTCTCTCTCTCATTCCCTCCCCTTCTCCTACCTTTAGGGTTGTGTCTGTTATTCTCTGTCCCTTAGTTGGGAATCCATCCTACTTATATAGCCTCATGCTTACCTCTAATCCGGGTTAATTTCCTACAGTCATAGGATTTTCTTCCCTTTTTCTCCCAATGGATCCATTACATAAGAGTTGGCACTGTGAAATTTATCCCGAAATCCTTGTCTTCCCTCCATAGGATCCTCCTTAGTTTTAGGAGAAGATCTTGGTTGATTGAGAGTTTAGTGTCTTGAATTTAGCTTGGCTATTGCTTTGGTGGTATTTACTGTCATCAAGTTGTCTCCTTACCAATTCAGCTATCTCTTCTATTGGTCGGGAGCTCTGAATATGCCTCCTGAGCTCTACTACTTTCGACAAACCTCCTGACCTGGCCTCATTTTCTGAACTCACACTTGGAGCTTTATTTGAGGTATCATCAGTTGTAAATAATAATTGAATTGCACCAAAGCTCGACTCTCTCCCTACAGCTCTTCTAAGTGTCTGAGTTCTTCACTAAATCACTCCCAAATCCCACCAAAACCACCAGATATTCAAACAGATAAGCAGACATCCTATGCATCTCTCTTCAACCAGCCATTATAACCTATTTTAGAAGATAAATCTGCTGGATAAACCAGCGGTCTTTTATTAGGGTGAATAGCATTTTACTTCACCAATGAAGAAGTGAAGGAATCTAGTCAATCCCTTCAATATGCGTTGATTGGAAAATGTGCATATAGAAGGCCTTCATTGGGTGTGATTTGGGAGGTGATAAGATCTAAATGGGGTCTTAAAGGTGATTTTGAGATAGGTTCAATTTACCTTAGGCATGTTTTGATAAGGTTTCAATTGCATGAAGATTATGTGAAAATGTGGTTGAAGGATGCTACATTGATTGAAGATTGTCCTTTTAGATTCTTCAAATGGTTTACAACTTTTGTGCCTAGAATTAAGCCTTCTATAGTCCCTATATGGATTTCGTTACTAGGCCTGACCTTGAACTTTGTGAAGAAGCCTTTCTTAGAGTTATCGGTTAAACCAATATGGAAGTTTTGGCATTTGATCAAGCAATGCTTTCTTTGGCCAGACTAGGGGTGGCTAGAGTCTGTATGGAGGTTAATTTAATGGCAAAAAATCCATCACGAATCTGGTTAGATATGGGTGATGAGGGTGCGAGATGACTGCTAAGTTTAGAGAGTTAACACAATATTAGAGAAAGACGGAGAGTGGTCAAAAACATAAGCTACCTCTTACAACCACTTGTATTTATAGTTAACATACAATAATAAGAAAGATGTATACACCCTCTTATATTTATACATAATACCCTAATACTCTTAACACTATCCGTTAAGTTGGACTATATATATAATATAATCCAAGTTTGGAATAAATTACTGTAAGTCGTGTACGACTCAATGCTTTGAAAATCAAAAGATCTACAAGTTGATATTTAGATTTCACAAATGGAGTCGTAATCTCTCTAGCTACTATCTTGTCTCGAATAAAGTGACAATCAACCTTACTATATTTGGTTCTCTTGTGAAACATTGGATTTGCGGCGATATGGATAGCTGTCTGGTTGTCACAAAACAACTTTAAAGGAAGTTGAACTGGGAATCCAATTTTCTGAAGGAAGTGTAGTAGCCAAGTCAACTCACTCGTTGTATGCGCCATTGACCTACACTCAGCCTCAACACTAGATCTTGTTACCACAAGTTGTTTCTTACTTTTCTATGAGACAACGTTACCTCATAAGAAAGTATAATAACCAGTGGTTGATCTCCAATAAGAAGGAAAGTCATCCCAAAAAGCATCTGAGAAACCTTCCACTCTAAGATGTCTATTAGCTCGATATAACAATTCAAGGCCAAGAGCACGTTTGAGATATTGCAGAATACGAGTAACTGCCTCCCAATGTGGTTCTCTAGGACACCCTATAAACTGACTTACTATACTGACCGCACAAGAAATATCCGATCGAGTGAGATAATTGAGCTTCCCAACCAATCTATGATATTGACCTGTATTCTCAAACAGTGCATCATCATCTATCAACAGTTTCTGATGCAGATCTATAGGAACATTAATCGGTCTTCCATCCAACAAACTTGCTTCATCTAGCATGTTAAGTACATATTTCCTCTAGGATAAACAAATACACTGCTTAGATTGAGCCACCTCAATACTCAATAAATACCTTAGTTTTTTCAAATCCTTAGTATGAAATCGATCTTATAGAAAGGTTTTTAACTTGGCAATTCCCTCATAATCATTTTCAGTAATCACAATATCATCTATATAGACCACCAATAGAACATTTTTGGCATCCGTCTGTCTATGAAACACAGACATCGAAGAAGACCCAACTCTAAAACTACATTTAAAAACTTACCAATCAATGCCCTCAATGATTGTTTCAAACCATACAATGATTTTTTTAACTGACATACACTATTACTGTATTCCCCCTGAGCAGTAAACCCAGGTGGTTACTCTATGTATACATCTTCAACCAAGTGACCATGTAAGAAGACATTCTTGACATCTAACTGGAATAAGACCCAATCAAGATTAGTAGCCAAAAAAATCAAGATACGAATAGAGGAAATTTTGACAATAGGAGAGAAAGTCTACTCATAATCAACACCATAGGTCTGAGTAAAGCCATTTGGAACAAGTCAAGAATTGAGACGCTCCATAAAATCATCTATATGAAATTTAACAGTATACACCCAGTGACAACCAATAATTCGTTTACTATGAGGTGAAGGAACGAGATCCCAAGTCCCATTATGATGTAAGACATCCATCTCCTCCTCCATAGCTTTCCTCCAACTCGGATAAAAAAATGCATCATGTAAGTGCTTAGGGATAGATATAGTAAATAATTGAGAGGTAAAACAAGAGAAGACAGGAGACAAGACATTATATGAAACAAAATTAGCAATATGATGATTAGTAACACATAAACGAGTACCTTTTTTAAGAGCAATAGGTAAAGAGTGTAAATTATCTGATGTACCAGGATCAGAAGGCAGCAAGGAAGACGGTTCGGGCACCTTAGTCGATGGATGAAGATGATGAAAGTATACATGAAAAGGTAAAATAGATGGTAACACAGTAGATAATAGAATATCTGACGGTGAGGGAAGAGATGATGGAACAAGAGACGACCCAAAGTCCAGATCCAAAGGCTAAGCAGGTGTCAGAAAATATGGAACATATTCCTCAAACGGACATCGACACTAGTAAAGTATTTGCATAGGGAAGGACTATTGCAAAGATACCCATTTTATGTACGGGAGTATCCAAGAAGTACACATTTGATAACTCGAGTGTCAAGTTTATCAAAGCCAAGGCCCAAGTTGTGAACATAACAGACACATCCAAAAATCTTAGGAGTTAAGAAAAATAAGGGATTACCAGGGAAAATGACAGAAAATGGGCTTTCCTATTTAACACAGATGATGACATACTGTAAATCCCCACATTCTTATCTTTATATATAGCAACGTAATTATTTTTGGAATGTTGTTGTCCGAATTTAGTATTGACAATTTACGTGCAAGTATACACGATCAACAAGTAATAAAGTGATAAGTAGAGTATCGTTCCCATAGAGAATTATTACTAATAAATTTCAAGTACTAATTTTGTATCAATTCAATTTTATTTAAACAATTGGAATTGAATTGTGAAGTGACTAATTTAAAACTAAAGCTAGATTCAATAATCAAGGGTTGAATGTACCGGATATGTAACACCCCACATTTTTATATAGATATATAGTAAATAATTGTTGTAAAAATGTGGATATGTGTAGTGATGTGTGTTTGAATTTGGTAGATTAGAAAAGTAGAGATTTAGAATGTTAGTAGTTGAAATTTAGTTTTAATAAGTGAAAATATGAAATTTTAGGTCATAGAACTTGTATTAAATAGGTTTGGTATAGAAATATGTGTTGGAGAGGTTTGGGATAGATTTGGTTGGCTTAGGAATGGATTGGAAATGGAAAAAGGGATGAAACAGGCTGTGAATAGTGCACGTGAACAGTGCACTGACTGTAACTTCAAGCGCGATTTAGACCTTGATGTAGTCAATATCTATCAAAACTCAAAACATGAAAGTTGTAGAGATCTTTCTTAGAATTTCATAGCATCTTGAATCATCTTAATTGGATCTCAGATGAGAGAGTTATGCCCAGCTAATGAAGTGATGTCAAAACAGTTCCATTTAGCTTGAACAGTGTACGTGAACAGTGCACTGACTGCAACTTCAAGCCCGATTTAGACCCTGATTCAGACAATATTTCTCAAAACTCAAAACATGAAAGTTGTATATCTCTTTATTATAATTCCATATCATCTTGAATCATCTCAATCGGAGCTCGGATGAGAGAGTGATGCCCAAATAACGAAACGATGCAAAAATAGTTCAATTAGCTTCGTTTTGCATTTAACGTCTCCATTTGCATCCTAAATCAAAATATAATAATAATGAGTACATTTAGGCTTCAAATAAGTATAAAAGGCTTTAAGAAGCACCCTTGATCATCTTTTATTTGCAAACATCGCAAAACTTTATTAATAGCCGGTTCGGATGGGTAAAATAAAAATTTTAGGGTTTCGGGTGTCCGTTGACTTTGGTTTTGAGATAAATCATAAAAATAATTTTTTTTAGGTTAAAATAACATTAAAAATGAATCTGTAACGTCGAAAAACCTTAGGATAGTCATATGGATCAAATTGAAATGTTTAGTGGTAAAACCGTAAATTTGGGGACAACCCAAATAGCCCATGAACAGTAAAATTTGGGATTGGTGTGTCTTAAAACCTCATTTTCATCCCATTTTATCCCATTCTACCACTCCACTCTCACCCCAACCCCCTTAGAACCCTAGGAGAAGATAAAAGAGAAGAAGAAAGGAAGAAAAGAGGTCACTAGAGCTTGAGTTTGGCTTGGAACTTTGGATTCAAGGTAGGGGTTTTCTCCCATTCAATTACATTGAGGCTAAGGTATATATATATGTATGCTTTGGCTATCAATGGTATATATATATATGCTAAGAAATCATCATCTCTTAGGTTTTTTTTTGCAAAGATTATATGTTTGAACAAAGTTAGGGTTTAATACCCATGAAATCTCTTTTCTAATTTTAAAACCATAATTTTTGGAGAGTGATGTATTTCCTTCTTAAATTATTTTTTTATTATTAATTTCGAAACCGTAGTGCTTTGTGTTGGGTAGAAAAATGATGTTATTGTGATCTCATGTATTTTTCTTAGTTGGTTGTAGAATTGTTGCTTGATATATTTTGGAGATTTTGGATAGATTCTTGTAAATTGAGATAAATGTTGGAATTGTATGCTTAGTTGGGTTGTTTGCGATGCACATGAGTGAGAGGTTCCTCGTAAGGATGCTCACCCCTTTCCAAGAGGTTCCCAGTAAGGATGTTTGGGAAATAATGTAGTGATTGGTGAGAGGTTCCATGTAAGGATGCTCATCCATTCTCAAGAGGTTCCCGGTAAGGATGCTTGAGAATCAAAGGTGACCAAAAAGGGGTGGAGGTTATCATAAAGCATGCCACCTACCGAAAGAATTGTTGGAAATTGTTTATGGCCATTAATGATTATTATTTGTATGTGGTGCTCGTTTATTCATTTAAGTAATGTTTTTAAATAAACTTGAGGTCTTTTTTTATTAAATGCCACTGTTTTATTTCAAATTATGTATCTATGTTATGTTAAAAATGAGACCGACCGTTTTAAATGCATTTCTAAACCTTGTATGGGTTTGGCAGAATTTTTCTACAGAGCTTTGTGCTCGCCCCCTACCGTTAACATTTTTTAGATTACCCGCTTGAGGAAGACGTAAGGGTCGAGGAGCCTGCTACTTGGGAGACTTCACTTGACGGGAGTGTAGATCCCGAGGTGGACGCATAAAGCGACCTCCTTTTCTTTTGTACTAGACTAGGACCTTCTTTTGGAACATTGTGTAGTCTAGCTTCTTTTGTTTATTCCGCTGTGCTTTTTTAATTAATTTTTGAGATGTAATAGCCATGACTTGGGCTTATTCTTTTGGATAATGTTGTAAATATCCATGAATGACAAATGAATTCTTGTTTCTTATGGAATTATATTAGTGCTCTCAGGATATGAATGGTTTTAGAAAGTAATGCCATCCAGGGTGTGTTTTGGGGAGTTACAGGATAAAAGAAGTTAAGATTACAACTTTTCCTAATGCTTCGTATAAATCTTTCTACTCTCTTTCTAGTTAATTGATCAAAATAAGTTGTTAACTGAGACTTCAAAATTATTTATCAAACCTCTTCCGATAGTTAGATAAGTATATCTCTCCCAATTAAATTGTAATATTCCTATACAAAATAAGTTGGAATAGATTCATTAAGTCCAAACTCTCATAACAGTTACACACGACATATAGGTATATTCCTATCCTGTACACAAACCCCGTAATTCCATCATAAGAAGAATAAACTAGATGCATGTCATCATTTTCAGATCTATCCCTAGAATTCATCTCCTAATGTCATCTCGAGAATCAAATTAATTAGTGGCCACACAATTATATATTAAACACAAAATATGATAAACAACTCATATATGATCAATAGAACTAGAATCGAGAGTAGAGCAATTTAACTAAACATTAGGTTCCGTTGCAATCTTAATAAAAGCTTAGTTCATAATGTAATTGAAAGACATCATTCTAATATTAAACAACATCTTAGAAAATCAAGAACTTAAAGTAAGAGAATAGAATAAAAACTTAGTCACAATCTTCACTTTCTTTCTAGCCTTCAAGTCTGATTTTCTTCGTGTTGATTCCTTTAATTATTGTCTTCAATTTTCTTCCAATTCCTTCTTTTTCCTCCATATTTGCAGCCCCCAAAAGTCAGAATATTTATATCGCCCTCAAACTCTAGCATATGGGGAACATTAGAGTCCAATTTCGGGTAAAAATAAGTCAAAACTCGTGTCCAAAGAAAACCCAAGTGCGGCGGTGCTTGAAAGACACTGGAAAAGTGCTGCTTGGGCAGTTTGTGGGTGCAGGGGTGCTGAAGAAGCGCTGGAATAGCGCTGGGGCGAGTACCAGTACTGTTTCTACTCTAGATAAGTTTTCATAGAATTATCATAACTTTTGATCTAACAGTAAGATTGAGCTGAAATTTTGATACAATACAGAAGACATACAAATATACAACTTTCATGTTTTGCACTTTTTCAGATTCAAAGTGGATCATGGTAAACAATTGGGAAAAGTAGAAATACTATGTCAAAACTTTGGCTTCCAAATTGCATTTTTTCTTGGTTTCTTCACCTTTAAGCCTCCAAATGGACCTTGTGTTCTTCCAAATGATGATTCCTACCAAATAACATCAAAACACACAAAACAAAAAAAAATGAACATAAAATAATTGAAAATTTACAGTTTCATCAATCCGAAAGTGCACAATTCATAGGTATAAAACCGACTCATCAAATGTTAATATATGTGATGTTGTATGCATAAACAATGTGGATTTTAAGAGTAGAAATAAAAATGTTAGGCGAGATAATAAGGTATGTATTGGAAGCCAAGAAGTATTCCGGAATGAAAGCACACTTTAGAGAAAATTTGGGTAGAAAATATTTCGGACACTGCCTAGTAATTAGATCATAACTTTTTATCTTGATGTACATTTGAGCTAAAAAATATGTAGTAGATACTAGACTTCCAGGGATACAAAATAGTATTGAACAAAAATTTTTCAATTCAACCCCTAAACCAGCCAAAAATTCACTGAAAGTTTCAACAGAAACTAGGATGACGTTTCAACGTGGATCGACGTTTGAACGACCGAAAGTCCCAGTAATTTGGTGTCTGATAGATCTCTGATGGAAATATAAAAGTACTGGGAGCAACCAATATTCGAACGCCAAAGTGATGTTCAAACATAAAGCAGTAATTTACATTACTGACGTTCAAACGCTAAATGACGTTCGAACGTGAGCATCAAATCTGAACATCAAATTGATGTCGGCTGAGCTATTTTCTCCCCTATAAATAAATAAGGGTGCCTCCTTTAGCTTTCATACACCATTTACAACCCTAAAAATCCTTGAGAAATAAGAAAGAGAGGGGAAAACACAAGATCAAAGAAGATTTTCACCTTGAAGTGGATCAAAACTTTAAGTTCTTCAACAACTCTAAGGAAGAAGAAGGTAGGGGTTTTCTTCCACTCTTGTTCATTGATGCTAGGCTTATATATGTACATGTTTTGACTCTTATTCATATATACTTGTAATGGAATCCTTGTTTCTTGACTGTTCTTGCAAATCTTACCATGTTTTGATGGAAGTATAGCTTGATAGCCATAAAACTTTTGTTCTTGACATCCAAGCTCTAGTTCTTCAAGAAGTATGAATTTTTCTTCTCGATATTTATTTATTCTTGATATCAAAACTTGATATTCATTTGTTCTTAATTTCAACACTCTATTTATTTATTCTTAATACCAAAACTTGACATTCATTTATTCTTCATATCAAAACTTGATATTTATTTATTTTTAATTCAAAAAATCTAGTGTTTTGTTTGGAACAATAAAGCTATATCCTTTAATGATCTCTTGCTTATTTTTCTTGAGTTGTTATATTAGAAAAATACCTATGAAATTGGGGGATTTTTGGATTTACTTGTGATTTGAGAAAATAGTTGGTAAGATATCTCTTGTGTGGATGTTTGGATGAACATGGGTAACTATTGACCGGATATCGTAGAGTGGATAGATATGTTTCTTACTCCGTGCGGGTTTGAATTTCATCCTACCACTTGTAGTTGGGTTGGTGCCTTGCGAGGATCAAATCACTATTCGTTCACAGGTACTAAGGCAAAGGGTTAGTATACTATTCCCGGATTGGATTTCTCAATGCTAATACGTTGGTATATGCCCTTCATAAAGTTGATATCCTTTCGAGGATGGGTGTGTGTGTGTGGGCCTCGATATTCTCAATGTGTGTATTCATGCGATGTCTTACATTATATCGGAGATACAAGTATATATACAGATACAAGTTGTGGTTTGAGATACATTGTGGATAATGATACAAATTGTGTGTTATTATTTATTGTTGTCAAAATGGTTTATTACAGGAACTTGTTGGAAATGGTCTATGGTTGGAAATGACTTATTTCTGGGAATTGGTTTTACTTATTCATTTATTTTATTGTTATTGCTTAAACTTGAGATTGGTTTAACTGTCATTGTTTTCTTTCAAAAGTTACATATGATATTTGTAAAATGAGACCGACTTATTTTATATATTTTCAAAACCTTTTAGAGTTTGAAAGGATTTTCCTACAGAGCTTAGTGCTTACCCCCTACAAACAATATATATATTCTCTAATTTCAGTTTAGAGGAAGAACTCGGAGTTGACCAGCAGGTAGCTTGGGCAACATAATTGGAGGGAAGCGTGGATCCCGAGGGGGATGTCTATAGTTATTATCTTTATGTCCTAGACTATGAAATACATTTTGAGATAATGTATGGAGGATATTTTGTTTATTTTTCTGTAAGATTTGTACTTGATTTTAAGATGTAATGGCCATGGTTTGGTATATTCTTTTGGGTGAAGTTGTAGATATTATGAAGGATTAATGAAATTTTCTTTACTTATGGATCTTATTAGTTGCTCTCATGATGTGAATGGTTATATATAGTAATGCCGTCCAAGGTGGATTTTGGGGTGTTACACATACGATTAATAAGATGACAAGCAGTGAGAACAACATCACTCCAAAAACATCAAAGAATATTCATCTAGAATAACAGTACACAAGTGACTTTCAACAAATTACGGTTCTTGAGTTCCGCAACACCATTCTGTTGAGAGGTGTAAGTACATGAAGTCTGATAAATAATGTCAATTTTACTAAGATAAGCTGAAAAAGGATCAAATTCATATTTTCAAGCATTATCAAAACATAAAATACGCATACGACAATCATATTGAGTTTTTATTTTCTTGTGAAAGGTCTCAAATATAGAGAATAATTCAAAATGAGCTTTTATCAGAAACAACCAGGTCACACGAGGATAATCATCCACAAATGACATAAAATAAGGATATTTATTAGATAAAATATTCTTTATTGGAGCCCATACATCAGGATGTACCAACTCAAATGCACTAGACATAGGATTATTGACTCTAGACTAAAAGGACACACAATGATGCTTACTAAGTTGACAAGCTTTACAAGACAAAGATGACATATTACTAAGACTGGGAACTTGACGCTTTAAATTTTAGAGAGAGGGATGTCCAAGACGAAAATGCAATTAAAAAGGAGACAATGAGGTTGCTAGAGCTCAAGTAGATGAATCAAAGTCAAAGTAATAGAGATTATCAGCTTTATGCCCCGTACCAATCTTTCTCTTCGCCTTGATATCCTGAAACACATAAGAAGAGGGATAAAAGGTTACAAATTTTTTTTAAGATTTTTTCTTGCAATCAAGGGCCAAACTTTGGTCGAATCCACTCGGGCCAATAACGAAAGTAGATCTCCTCGACGAGGACTATGCATCCATACCAAAAAGAAGGGATTTCACCGAATTTCCAAAGTCGGGATTTTGATGAAAGTGAAGATTTGAGCGAGAATCGGGTTCTTGGAGCCTACCAAGGTCGCTCTCTACCCTTCAAGAGGTAGGGTTCGTTCCTACTTAGGTTTATTTCCAACCTAGAAATGGTGATATGGAATGGGTTGGTGGATAAAACTATATATCACTTCCCTATTGTTGTTGTTTTGGTGAAATGGATATTGAGAATGGGTAGCATGACTTGAGATAAATTCCCTTGTTTAATGAACCACAAGTGTATATTAAGTGTGGGAAATGGGTACCAAAATGTGCTAAATAAATCTTGTAAGAAATGGGTTATAAAATTTATTTTTTTTGGTAAATTTCATGAAAAAAAACTATAGGTACTTGAAGTGTAGAAAATGGATATGAAAATTGGGTAAAGTAAATTCTAAATTGAATTGGCATTTAGAAGTTGCTACTTCATAATTTCTTGGAAGATTATGATATATGGATATAAAAAAAAGTTGGGTAGAAAAAAATTCAATCTTGACATAGTTGTGTAGAAATCACTTAATATAATTTCTTGAGCTATATGATGAATTTGAGGGTATTATGTGATTATATGATTTGGGTGCCTTGAAAGTGTTTGATTAAATGCTCAGGTGAAAATTAAGTATGTTTTGCATAGACTATGTATAACATGCTTGGATATTGTGTTGAATGAAATGTTGATATATACATACTTGTGATATATTGACATTGTGATAAATTATGGTATTATATGCTCGTGATATAATTTAGCATGAATATGTTGATTTATGTTGAGTTTGTTTATATGATATTCATTACATATTGAACATGTGGATAGTGTTGCAATGGTACATTACATTGCAAGTACATGGGGGCATCGCATTCTTGAGCACTAGGCATGAGTGTGGGTGTGTGTGCATGGTTGATCAAACATCATTCTTAGTGGATGATACATGGCCTTGGGAAGGTTGGATCTAGGTCCAACTGAGTTACATGGTTGCACAAAAAACTTGTGTCGGATACAACAAGCAGGGCTAGACTCTCCCTCGGGTTCAAGACCCGACTATCTGGTTCATACACTCCCCTGAGGTAAAATTCTGGAAAAGTGTAATGGTGTGCGGAGCTGGCGGTGCGATTTCAAAACTCCACTATCCAACAAAGACACAAGATTTTTTTTAATAAATAAAATAGTCATTCGATGTGTAGCATCCAACAATGATCTTGTTTTATAAACACATGACTTTTATTTCAAAATGATCATTTGATATATTTCATTAATGACAAATTTCTCATACACTGGCATCACATTATGTGGCGGGAGCCAATGAGGGCTTGGGTTAAAGTTCATGAGTGAGTCTCATCTCATATCATGGCATGACATGGTAGAATTTCAATATTGAATTGCATATTCTTGTTTGGAATGATTAATGCTTGTCGATTGTTGCATGTGCACGTTTCATATGCACTTAGCTTGGGGAGTAGCCTCTTTAGGAGATACCCTATGGAGCATGGCTCACTCTATATAGGAAAATATTTCTAGTGAAGGATATACGCCAATGGACGACACTCACTCAGGCACTTAAGGAGGAAGAAAAGCCGAGATGTGGCTTTATTTTTTAGTTCTTGTAAAATCATTGTGGAAATTGTGTTTTGGGCATGTAAATATTTGGAAATAGTCATAGTGGAACTCACATGGACGGTTTTGAATGTAAATTTCATGATGTATGAGTTTGGGTAGATTTTCTCAAAACTCCACTTTTTCAAACTATTTTTCTAGGCATTGGGGCACTATTTTCTCTTGATTAAAGATATTTTATGGGACATAAATGACTATAATTTAATGTCTAAAGAACTACGGATGTGTGGGTACGAACTCGGTTAAGGGGTTGGTGTTGATGTGATGGTTGATGATTTTATTAACTATGTTTGATGCATAAATTCAATGGGTTTATAGGTGTTATGGTGCATGCCACATTGGTATAGCGGTACATGTTACATTAGCCCAATGACACACGACAATGTCACAGTGGTACACGTCACATTGGCACAACAGCACACGACAATGTCACATTGATATATGCCAATGTTACACTGACGCTAGCCAATGTTACACTGACGCTAGCCTATGTCACACTGCTATAAACTAATGTCACACTACTACCAGTAAATATCACACTATATACACTAACATAGGACCCCAGTTTTAGGGGCATCACAAGTATGGATAAATAGACCCGGTGTGGTCAATGTTGTATATTGGGCTTCAGATGGGTCATGTGATTGTATGATTTCATAGGTCATTTTTGGGTAGAGTTCTTCGTACAAAAGAGATTCTGCCTGAATTTTGTTAAATTATGGATCTCGATAAATGGGACATAATGGTGTGATATCGAGTTATACTATATCCATAAATTTTTTACGGGTTGATGGGTGATCAACAGACCCCCTGATTTTGGGGCATCACAAAATCGATGTGAACCAGCCTGAAAGAACTGAACAATGCTGAACTAAAACTGAACTGGTCCTGAATAGAACTAGATTGAGGAGAACCGTCTGAATCGGACCAGATTGTGGAAAACTGGGTTTGAACCATGTCTGAATCGAGAATGAACTGAGATGAACTAGTTTGCTGGATGAATTGACCTGCTGTTGGACTAGACCAGCTATCTCAAATGGGATGGGCCGAGCCGAACTAAACTAGGCTTAAGAACAATCCAAACTGACTGAGCCAAACTGACCCGCTAAGGATCGTCTTCTCCATTACTAGGGTTTCAATCAAAACCCTGTTGCTTGCTGTGCCGCCTCAACTACGCAAACAATTGTCGACAGTGCAAGTCTCCGACGACTCAACCACCATGCCACCACAACAAGTCTCTGACGACTGGCACAATCACCATCAATGATGTACCAGCTCCATCGCTGGTGACATAACAGTGCAATCACAACCACCGTCGATGATGCAACACCACTTTCTCAACAAAGTACGATTAACCTCCTACATAACACCCACACTTGTGTGGTTATTAAACCAACACCCATGACCTGAAGGCCATGGCAGTGGTTCTTACAACCAAGCCAAGAATGGCGATATAATAGAACAAAGAAGAAGAAAATAAAAAGGTAAACAATCGAATAGTTTTTTCTTCAAATGATTAATTTTGTTCTGATATCATGTTAAGTTTAGAGGGTTAACACAATATTAGAGAAAGACGGAGAGTGCTAAAAAACATAACCTATGTCTCACAAACCACTTGTATGTGTAGTTAACATACAATAATAAGAAAGACCTATACACCCTTTTATATTTACACTTAATACCCTAATACTCTTAACAATGACAAAGGTTTATCTATGAAAAAACCAAGAATTACTATAAATCCTGCAGAAAGCAAGGTCGTGGAGAAAATGAATGTCAAAAACAAAAAATTTCCTATTCAAGCAGTGGATACAGAAGGAAAAAATCCAGATTTAAAAGTGTCTAAGATGGGAAACGTAATTAAGGGGAAGGATAAAAGAAAGAAAATCTAGCATTTTGAAAATTATGGTAAACCAAATAAGCAAAGTACAAATGGACGGGGAAAAGATTCGACTCAATCAAGACATTCCAATTTGACCTAGAAGCAAAAATGGGCATGGAAACAACATCCTAGAGAGAAAGATAATGGTTTAATTTCCAAAGATCCCACATAAAATCTAGGAAGTCAATATCATAATTTCCAAAGGTGGGTAGAAGTTGTTAACTAGCATGATGGTCGGGGTAGTCAAATTTCAGTGGACATATTAAACAAGTAGTTGGAAATTGGTGATCATTTGGGGAAAGATATGTTAGGATCTTCACCTCCCTTCAATCAAAAAGAAATTAGTGATAACCCAAAAACTAAAAGGATTCCTCTAGATACAATTCTAGAAAATTTGAGTGAAGGTGTTAAAACTAACATTGGTTATCAAGGTGGTCTTCAGATTATTGATCATATAACCTTAGACTTTACTTTTTTGTTTGATCATCATTATGTCGGTAAAGAAGGTGGGATTTTATGTATGGATGATGAAAGAGGATTGCAGTTGAACAAAGAACCTCTTGATAGAGGTTTCCAGACTGATGATGTGGTCTTAGCTAGTTGAATTTATTGATTCTGGTTCACAAGACTCAAAAGCTGAGAAGGCAAATGACATAGAGCTTTTAGTTTGAGGTTCCCACCAAATGGGTATATTAACTAGATCAAAGTTTAGTAAGCTTCATTTTTCTACTAAATCTTTAAATGATTAATACAATTGTGTGGAATGAAAGAGGAGTGTGTAAAGATGGAGTTACTTAGGATGAATGACATAAGTTTTGTTTCTATTTTGGGGCCAAAGTAGAATGTTACACATCTTCCATGATTAGTAGCATGTCTTAGTATGAGTTCATATCCAACGAATGAGTTTGCATAGCAAAATATTTGGATTCTTTGGGGTTAGAGGTTAGTTGTGAGGATTGTAGGAAATCATGAACAAGCTTTGACTATAGAAGCCTCTTTTATGGGTTCTATGCCTTTTATGGTCTCTATTGTTTGTGCTCAATGTGATTATATTCTAAGAAGGCCCTTGTGGGATTATTCAGGTAAATTGCAAATGATTTCTTGTCCATGGATGGTGGTAGGAGATTTTAATATCATTTCCTCATCTACTGAAAGAAGAGGAGGAACTAATCCTAATTTTCTTGCTATGGATGAATTTAATAGTTTTGTTCAAATGTGTGGTTTTTCTGATTGTGGGTATACATGTAGTGATTTTACCTAGTGTAACAATCATGAAAGGATGTCTAGAATGTGGCAAAGGCTTGGCAGAGTTCTATTCAATCACAAACGGGTGTTAAGGTTTGATTCCCCAACTGTTAAGCATTTGGCAAGAGGAATTCTAACCACTATTCCTTGTTAATTAATGTTGTTCATCGATCTGCTTAGCCAAAGATTTCGTATTTCAAATTTAATGATATTTAGGTGGAACATTCAACCTTCAAGCAATTGGTTTCTGACAATTAATTGGGTTGGTAATTATTCTAGCGACCCTATTGAGAATGTTTTCCTGAAGCTTAAATTCTTGAAAGTTCATCTTAAGAAATGGAACAAGGAAATCTTTGGGTACATCATTGAACAAATTAAAAAGAAAGAGGATCAACTACTAAAAACTAAACTAGAGGTGGCCCAGGTTGCATTAGATACTAACATCTTATTAATGGAGAAAGTAAGAAAAGAGTTTGATGATACACTAAGAATAGAAGAAATATTCAGGAGGCAAAAGGCAAGTATGAAATGGGCATTGGAAAGGGAAAGAAATACAAAGTTCTACCGTGTTGTGGCTAAAAGAAAGGCTGTCAGAAATAAGGTTGTTGGGATTTACTCTGAAACTGATCAATGGTTGCAAGAGGACAAGGAAATTGTTGAGCATGCAGTGATTTTTTTTTCCACTTTAGACAAGTTAGAGGTCCATCTTTTGGATAAGGATTTATTTAAAGTCATTCCCAAGATAATTTCCCAGACTAATAATGATTATTGACTTCTCCAATTACCATGGAGGAATTTCTAGGAGTGGTCTTCTCTATGTCAGCAAATAGTCTCCTAGTGCTGATGGGTTTTTTGGCTAGTTTTTCCATGAATACTTGAGTATTATCAAGCTGGATATCCTTCAAGCTATAAATTTCTTTTTAAAAAGAGGTATGATTCCAAGGTCTGTTAATGCCACTCTACTATCTCTTATTCTAAGAAAGCTAATCCTACATCCTTTTCAAAATTTAGGCCTATTATTCTTTGCAATTTTTACACAAAATTTTTACAAAGCTATTAGCTTCTAAATTGTAAACTCTGGAAAAAACTTGAATTTTTATGAATAATGGCTAAACGGTAATTAGCCGCTACGGTATGGGTTGAAAATATGAATTTTTCTATAACTCAGATGACGAAATAGACCTCACCGTTGGATTCATCTTGCAAAATCTAGTTATCCCGTCAATTTTCGTCGAATACCGAGACAAACGGATTTTTTGCCCTTTACGAGGTAATTGGATGTCGCGTGACCTCAATAAACGAGACCGAGAATTAAATTGTGAAAAGTAAAAAATAATTTAAATTTGGTTCAAATAAAAATATTTTGAACTTGAACTATGACGAAATTTAATTGATCCGGGACAAAATTGGACCCCGGAAAGGCAAACGTGTGGCACAACGAAGGCCAAGTGTTTGAAAGGTATAAAAGGGGAAGAAAAATAAGATTTTCCCCAATTCTCAGCAGATTTTTGTTGGAAAGGGAAGAGAGGGAAAAATAGGGTTTCTTCAACTTCTCTCTATGATATACAGCTCTCTGTTCGTCGACTCACCTCAGGTCAAGAACAAAAATTGTTCTAATAGACATGTGCTATATAACCATATAAAAAATCAAAGATTTTGACAAATTTCAAAGGATAGAATTTTGGAAAATCAAGGGTTAGAGCTTGATTTATGTCTTGGAAGGCTTTCAACCACTTGTTTTACGCTCCAACAGATAGGGTTCCTTTTCTAATTAGGTTTATTTTCAAACTAGGATTCCATATGATATGAGTAACATGACTTGAGATGAATTCCCTTGTTTGATGTACTCTTAGTGTACCTAGAGTAAGAAAAATAGGTACAGAAACATGCTAAACCAATCTTGCATGAATTGAGTTTGTAGAATTTACTTGTTTGATAAATTCATGATAAATGTGATAAATTGAGTATTATTGTGTGTTACCTGATTGTATGCCTAGAAGCTATTTGATAAAATGTCTATGTTAATGTAGCATGTTTGTTTCATTGAAAATGTTAGAACATTCTTAGTGAGAATGTGGATTATAATTATATGTCTTTGATATAATTGACAATTTGGGAATATGATGATGTTGGAACATATTTTTATGTTTTATGGAAAATGAGTATGAGAAGGGCTAAAATCAATTTTAACATGAATTGGGTATTTAGAAATTACTTATTTGTAGATTTCTTGTGAAATGTATTGATTGGGCATGCTAAATGTTTACATTTATACCTTAAATCTGTTTAATGAAATGCCTATGTGGATTAAGTGTATTATTTGCGTTGATTATGTTATGTCATGCTTGGGAGTTGATGTTGGTTTATGTATTATGATATATTGACATTGAGGTTGTTGATGGTGATTACATGCTTATGAAGTAATTGACCATGGAAAAATGTTAATGCACATTTAAGTTGTTCAGATTTTGGTCATGATATATTGAATTTATAATTGAAAATGAAATTGTACATCACATTTGCATATGCACGGAAAACATATCATTCGTGACATGTGACATGAGTGTGGGTGTGTGTGCATGTTTTTCGAATCAAACACCATTCTTTGTGAATGATATGTGGGTTTGGGAAAGTTGGACCTTGATTCAACTGAGTCGAACGTTTTGCATTGAAAATAGGGTCAGAGTTAGCAAGAAGAGCTAGACTGTCCCTCGGATGCAAGACCCGGTAATTTTTGATATGTACTTTGTTGGTATCAAGTCCATAAAGTGTGTCGGCGTACGCAGAGTTGTTGGTGGAAGTCCATAAATGTTGTGTCGGTTGGGTGACCATTGGTGGAATTCCATAAATACCCTCCCCAAGATAGACTCGAGATCTAAAATGGTTATTGGATGTGTAACATCAATGACTGGGGTTTGGAATGTTTGGATTCATATGCACGAAATTGCATGTGTTATGGGAGCTGGTGAAGGCTTAGGTTGAGTTGTAGGTGTCAGTCTCATCTCATATCATGACACAAAATAAAGGATTTCATTATTGAATTGCATATTCTTGAATAGAGTAATTGTTTCTTGTAAATTGCATGTGAACATTTCATATGATCTAGGTTAGGGAGTAACCTCTTTAAGAGATACCCAATTGAGCATGACTCACTCTTTATGGGGACAATAATTCAAGTGAGGGACAAGCACCAGTGGATGGCTCTCACATGGGCTCTCATGCAATAGCTCTTCCAAGGTTTCAACCTTTAAGCCCAAATCTTTCACACAATATACAACAATAAAAGAATGAGATGCACCAGAGTCAAATAATATTCTTGCCCATAAGCGAGCGAGTAGAAATGTACCCTAGATATCCGATTGATCTGCTGGCTGAGTCTGAGGCATAATGGAGTAGACACGACCCTAGGTCCCTAAAGTCCTGGCTTATGATTCTTGCCCTCGACTTCGACACATGCTCTGGCCTATCTGGCCTGATGGTGGGATTCTGGCATGTCAAGTAGAAGGGGCCTATGCGACACCCTGGAATTGATACTGGCTCCCTTGGCCCATGGTAAGGTAGGGAGGGACAAATTGCGTCTGTGTATGTCCCACTGAAGACTAGGACTGGGATGTCCCATAACTATGGGATCCTTGCCATTGAGGACAATCCTTCCTCATATGACCCGATTGCTGATAGAAATAGCAAGTCTTCTGACCTGTCTGCTAGGTGGTCTTGAATTTTCCCTCGCATTGGGAGAATCAACCTTGAGCTTGGCCTTGATAGTCATATCCCTTCCCTTGTTGTCCTTGCGGAGCAAAAGTCCGTTGCTTCTTCCCCGAATTAGAAGAAGAGGATGAAGCCTCATTCTTCTTGTGGTGGGTCATCCACCTCTATCAATGGCCATAGCTGCCTCGACCATCAAGTTGAAGTCTTGAAGAAGAAGACCCGTAATTTTACCTTGAATGGACTACTTCAGATCATCCTCAAACTTCTGCACCTTGGCCATGTCTGTGGCCACATAGTCATCGACAAAATGAGCTAATTCCATGAACTTAGCCACGTACTCTAACACCGTCATAGTTCCTTGTAACCACCTTGAACGACATTACTATTGAAAATCATTTACTTCATGAGAGTGACTAAATAAATTCCATCAAAAAGAAATATCGTTCATCATATATCTTATCTATAACATTATCCCAAAAGAATAAGCCAAGCCATGACCCCAATATCAAAAAAATATGCCAAGCTATGGAAATTACATCCCAAAAGAATCAAAATTAAACTTACAGCAAAATAATAAAATGTTAGACTGCACCTAGTCTCCAAAAGAAATTTTCTAATCTATTTCATAAGAAAGTATATCCCTAGGCATCCACCTTGGGATCCACGTGTCCGTCTACTGGAGCTTCCCAGGGTACCTGCTCTTCAACGTCCGGTTCTTCCTTTAGCATATAATCTAAAAAATGTATAATTTGTAAGGGGTGAGCACTAAGCTCTGTAGAAACATTCTTCCCAAGCTTGAACAAGGTTTAGAAAAACATATAAAATTGTAGGTCTCATTTCACAAATACCATATATCAATTTTGAAAGAAAACAGGGACATTTCAATAGATCTTAAGTTTATGCAATAACAATAATTAAAATGAAAACAATAAAATATATTTCTCAACAATAAACCATTTCCAAAATGGTTAGGAAGGTCATCCGCTGTTGCATTGTCTCATACAAATGCACCGGTCATGACGAAATCCAATCCATATTTTCATGCATATTGGTTCATCCTCGTTGCCATGTACTTTGATTGCTTCTCAGGAATCTACCTAACGATTATACCTAGTCCACCCATCACAAGCACAAAGCACATTGGAAAATGGTGTATACCGTCTCACACGACATTGACGAATCTTTCCAGGAAAGGTATACCGTCCCTAGTTCGAACTTAAGTGAACAATAGTGGTTGTGTTCACAAACAACAACCCACTACAAGTGTAGGAAATCATCTCACCCTCACTGGGATAGACTAACTTCTATACACTACGGCATCTCTCGAAGGCAATTCAAGTCCGTCACAACAACCATACAAATGAGGAAACCAAAATATTCTTAATTAATCAACCATTCCAAATTATTACCAAAATCCTCAATTTTTCTGATTTAGTTGTACAAAGAGCAATATAAGAAAAGGTAACTTTAATTAAAGTGAACCGGTACGCGTACCATTTTGTATTTGTTACTGGAGTTCGGCGTACCAGTACGCGTACCGTTACGGTTTCACTGACAAATTTTTGATGCCACTTCCAGTGCAGTTTTGAGCCAGTTAGAAGTCGAATTGGAATATTTTCATGAAATATACTTTTGTAGCCCTAGATGTCTACTATCTATGTTCTAAATATAAGATCTAATGGACTTCAAAATAAAAGGTTATGGTCAAAATACTAGGCAGTGTCCAAGATCCCTTTTTACCCAAATTCTCTCTAAAGTGTACTTTCACTCCAGAATACTTCCTAGATTCTAATACGCCCCATATTACCTCTCCCAATGTTTTTCGACCTTTCGGATTCAATAGAGACCTTATTTTGACCTAGAAATATTTACAAACTTATCTAATAATCCTTCCCAAGTATAAATGCCTTCGACACCTAAACTTCACAATGAGTTTGTTTCTCTAGTTTTTATTCCTACTGTTACGATCTATATGGTGTATCATTACTTTATTACATATGTAAGAATGACTAAACAAGTACATTACCATATTAACATAAATAGGTGGGGGTTTACAATCCAACCCCTTAAAGAATGTTTTATCCTCGAAACTTACTTGAGTAGTGAACAAATGAGGGTACTTTTCTTGCATCTCTAGCTCGAGTTCCCAGGTAGCTTCCTCCACGCCATGATTTGCCACAAAAATTTCACCAATTGGATGACTTTATTGTGAAGCACCTTCTCCTTGGTGTAAAGAATGTTCACCGGTTGTTCTTCATATGTTGCTCCATCTTGAACTTCAATATCTTCCAAATCCACGACAAGCGTTGTGTTTGATTGACACTTTCTTAACATTGACACATGAAAGACATCATGCACCCCTGACAACTAAGCTGGTAATCGAAGTTGATACTCCACTTTGCCCACCGCTTTGATCACTTCAAATGGTCCGATGTACCTTTGAGCTAATTTTCCCTTCTTGTCGAATCTAAACGCTTCGTTCTTGGGTGACACCTTGAGGAACACATAGTCCACCTCTTGGAATTCCAATGGTTTTCATCTTCTATCTGCATAGATTTTTTGTCTACTTTGTGCCATGCGTAGTCTCTCCCGGATGAGTTGAATTTTTTCTGTAGTCTCTCGAACAATTTTCGGCCCAAACAAACTACTATTGCTAGTTTCCAACAAACAAGTCGATGATCGACATGGCCTTCCATACAATGCCTCATACGGTGCCCTCCCAATACTTTCCTGATAGCTGTACGTGAATTCCACCAACGACAAATGATCACTCCAGCTTCCCTTGAAGTCCAACGCGCAAGCACATAACATGTCTTTCAAAGTCTGGATCACCCTCTCGGATTCACCATCCATTTGGAGATGAAAGGCGGTGCTAAAGTGCAACTCTGTCCCCATAGCTCTTTGAAGACTTTGCCAAAATTGTGCCATGAAACGAGAATCACGATCCGATATGATAGAGAGTGGAACTCCATGCAACCTGACAATCTTGCAAATGTAAAGCTTGCTTAAGGTCTCTAAAGTATCCATGGTCTTCATACTCAAGAAGTGAGCAGACTTGATGAGTCTATCCATGATGACCCATACAACGTTATTCCCTCATGAAGTCCGTGGAAAGCCCGACATGAAATCTATGGTGATGTGATCCTACTTCCACTCTGGAATAGGCAAAGATTGTAGTAATCCTCTGGATTTTTTATGCTCGATCTTCACCTGCTGGCGCACCGCGCACTTTAAAATGTACTTAGCCACATCTTGCTTCATTCCTCTCCACCAATACTGGCGCATCATATCCCTATACATCTTGGTACTACCCGGATGTATGGAGAACTTTGAACGATGGCACTCGCCCAACACTTCTTCCCTCATTTGGTCGTTCTCGGGTACACATAGTCTTCCCCAAAACTATAACTCATCATCCTTTATCGACCAATTCTTAACACTCTCATTCCTCTCCAACCTACCCCGAAAAGCTTCCAACTAGGTGTCTAACCGTTGCAAAGATACGATCCTTTGTCTAAGCATTGGTTGGGCAACAAGATTAAATACGCAGGATTGATCCTTTTGTCTATCCACCCGTAGATCGAATTCCTCCAAGGCATCCATCATCTTCCACCTATTCACTGCTAGGAAATTAATTTCACCCCGAGACTTCCTACTCAGTGTATATACTACGTTCGCCTTTACCAGATGATAGTTGAGTGTGAAATCGTTGTCTTCTAGATAATCAATCCACCTTCTTTGCTGAAGATTTAAGTCTTTATGGGTGAATATGTATTTGAGGCTCTTATGATTCGAATACACTTGAAACTTCTCTCCATACAAGTAACACCTCCATAACTTAAGAGCAAAGACCATAGCGGCCAGCTCCGAGTCGTGAGTGGGATAATTATACTCATGCGTCTTGAGTTGCCTCGGGCCATAAGCAACTACCATACCTCCTTGCATTAGAACACATCCCAAGCTTCATAGCGAAGCATCATTGTACACATCATATCCTTCCCCACTGCTTGGAATAATGAGGACAGGAGCTGTTGTCAATCTTTCCTTCAAGGTGCGAAAAGCTCGTTCACACTCTTGCGTCCATAAGAATTTTTCTTCCTTCTTTGTAAGACGTGTCATTGGCATAGCTCGCATGGAGAATTCCTCCACAAACCTCAGATAGTAGCCTGCTAAGCCCAAAAAACCACGCACTTCGGTCACATGCTTTTTTGGTTCCCACTTCATTATTGCTTCAACCTTTGCGGGGTCAACAACTACACCTTCTTCTGACACAACATGGCCAAAGAATTTCACCTCCATCCAGAACTCGCATTTTCTCTTCTTAGCATATAGCTTATGCTCTCTCAATGTCTAAAGCAAAATCGGGAGATGGCGTTCATGTTCCTCGTGTGTCCGTGAATGGATTAGTATGTCATCAATGAACACAATGACAAACTGATCTAGATACGATTGGAATACCCTGTGCATCAAATTCATGAAGGCTACTGGTGCATTAGTCAATGCGAACGGCATCACCGTATACTCGAAATGACCATACCGGGTATGGAAAGTTGTCTTAGGAATATCCTCCTCCTCGATCCATAATTGATGATACCTTGTGCAAAGATCAATCTTGGAGTAATACTTAGAACCCCTCACCTGATCAAATAAGTCATTTATTCATTGGTGGGTATTTATTCTTCACTGTCACCTGATTCAACCTTCGGTAGTCCGTGCATAACTGAAGTGTTTCATCATTCTTTTTTACAATGAGGACCGGGGCTCCCCAAAGTGAAGTACTCAAACAGATAAACCCAATGGTCAACAGATGGTACAAATGCTTTCTTAGCTCCTTTAACTCCAATGGTGCCATTTGATAAGGAGCAATGGATATGGGTTTGATTCCCGGATATAGATCAATCTTGAACTCAATCTCTCTTTGTGGGGGTAACCATGGTAATTCGTCAGGGAAGACATCCAAAAAATTTGATACTATCAACACCACGTCCGTAGGGAATTTATCCTAATCATCTCCCATCTAGCTAGCTAAGAAACTCAAATGGATCCCCGCCTTAGCTTTCAAGAATCTACTACCCATAGTAGGAAATGGATGGGTAAAATTTCGGTCATTGACAAAGCTAAAAACTACTCCTCCCAGTAATTGAAATGAAATCCGTTTGTAAAAACAATCCATTACTGCACAAAAAGCGGACAACAAGTTCATTTCAAATATAACGTCATACCCCTTCATGTCTAATGCAACCAAATCTATAATTAATTCTTGCTCCCCAATTCGAAGCACGCAACCTCTACACATCTGGCTAGTATCCAACCATTCTCCCATAGGCATATCAATACGCAAAGTATATTCTAGATTCTCAAAGCCTAGTCCCAAACTTAGAGCATAGGTAGTACGAATGAATGAATGAGTCACACCGGGATCAAATAAAATTCGGGCCCAAGATTTATAAAGAAGAACGATACCTTCCACAACTACATTGGAGGTATCTTCCTCCGGTTGGATCAAAGCAAATACCCTTCCCTGAATGGCGCCTCCTGGGGCTAAAGCTCCTAACAGCCTCTGCTGCAGTAGTGGCTTATTTTTAGCCACTTGTCCTATCGCTTGGTTGACCTTTGGTGGAAGCGATGGGCAGTTATTTCTGAAGTGCCCTACCCCTCTATATGCGAAGCATTGACGAGGGCTAGTGTCTGTTCTCCCTGGTATGCTCCCACTCCTCAAACTACCTGAGGTCTCTGTCCTATTGCTTGATTAGGGCGACGGTAAGGTACCGCTCTCGGTATTCCACTGCTGCTAGCACCAATCCGAATCGGACATCCTCTCATTTAGTGTTGTTGCTGCTGATTATCTTCTACGTCTCTCTCCACTTGTGCAGCTCTATCCATAAGAACTCCATAGTCCTAGATCTTAAGAGCCACTAGCTTCTCTCGGATGGTCGGCTTCAAGCCCTTCTCAAATCGTTTGGCGCTCCTAGCCTTAGTGGATATAAACTTTATGGCTTAGCGAGATAATTTCTTAAATTTCCTCTCATATTCGGCTACCATCATGCCTCCCTGTCAAAGAGTGAGAAAATTAGTGCTCGTCTTATCCCTGACTGATTCAAGAAAGTATTTATCTTAGAAGATTTGGTCAAACTCCTCCCAAGTGAGAGCATTCGTGTTCCTTCTTCTTTTCATTGAGTCCCACCAATGGTCGACCTCCCCCTCTAACAGATAAGTAGCCAAGACGACCCGAAGATCCTCGGCTATCCCCATGCCGTCACATATCTTCATCACTTGACAGATCCATTTATCCGAATCCAAGGGGTTAGAGCTCCCTTGGAAGGTAGGCGGGTGTTGCCTCAGAAATTCATAAAAACTACCATCCTTCGGTTACCGTCCCTGCAGCCCGGCACTTGAGCTAAAGGATGAGCTCCCCTATTGTGGTGGTTGTTCCAATTCTGGTGTCGTACCAAAGTGGTTAGCTCCCTTAAGCATTTATATATGCCATTAATTGCTTCGGGAGGTGGTGGCGATGGTGGGTTTGCTTGACCCCCATGACCACGCCCACGTCCACGTCCTTGTCCTTGTTCACCATTCATCCTGCACATCAATTCACAATTTAGTTCCTTGATGTACAAGACATGATTAGATTGTCTAGATCTTAACATAAGACTTGTATAAAAATTAAATCAACTATTTCATGCAACCAAATCCTACATCTCTAGTGGTAATCCATAACTTACAGCTCCCATGTAAGACCTAAAGTCTAGGCTCTGATACCAGACCTGTAACGCCCCTAAAATCACCTTGGACGACATTACTATCTAAAATTATTTACATCATGAGAGGGACTAAATAAACTCCATCAAAAAGAAATATCGTTCACCATATATTTTATCTACAACATTATCCAAAAAGAATAAGTCAAGCAATGACCACAACATCAAAAGAATATGCCAAACTATGACAATTACATCCCAGAAGAATCAAAATTAAACTTGTAGTGGAATAATAAAATGTTAGACTTCACCTTGTCTCCAAAAGAAATTTCCTAATCTATTTCATAAGAAAGTATATCCCTAGGCATCCATCTTGGGATCCGCGTGTCCGTCTACTGGAGCTTCCCAGGGTACCTGCTCATCAATGCCCTGTTCTTGCTATAGCACAAAATCTAAAAAATGTGTAATTTGTAGGGGGTGAGCACTAAGCTCTGTAGCAACATTCTTCCCAAGCTCGAACAAGGTTTAGAAAAACATATAAAATTGATTGGTCTCATTTCACAAATATCATATATCAATTTTGAAAGAAAACAAAGACATTTCAATAGATCTCAAGTTTACACAATAACAATAATTAAAATGAAAACAATTAAATACATTTCTTAACAATAAACCATTTCCAAAATGGTTAGGAAGGGCGCCCGCCGTTGCATCGTTCCATACCAATGCACCGGTCATGACGAAATTTAAACCATATTCTCATGTGTATTGGTTCATCCCCGTTGTCATGTTCGTTGATTGCTTCTCAAGAATCTGTCCATCTATTATACCTAGTCCACCCATCACAATCACAAGCACTTTGAAAAAGGGTGGTACCGTCTCACACGAAATTAACGAATCCTTCCCAGGAAAGGTATATTGTTGCTAGTTCGAACTTAAGTGAACATTAGTGGTGGCATTCACAAACAACAACCAACTACAAGTGTAGAAAACCATCTTACCCCCACTAGAATATACTAACCTCTACACACTACGACATCTATCGAATGCAATTCAAGTTCGTCACAAAAACCATACAAATGAGGAAACCAAAATATTCTTAATTAATCAACCATTCCAAATTTTTACCAAAATCCTCAATTTTTCCCATTTAGTTGTACAAAGAGAAATATAAGAAAACGTATAAGAGACCATCAGTAATACCATTTTGTTGTTCAATATGAAACACTAAAGTTTTGAAATCAAGAATAAGTGAGAAATCAAGAGAAAAATCCACTTCTCTTGAAATCTAGGGTTTTAAAGCAAGAAAATATATTTAAAGGTGATTCCACCATAGCTTTGTCGAAAACATGTTCATCTTGGCAAAAATATCAAGAATCAAGGAGTTCATAGCCTACATATAGCATTTAGAGTCAAAAGATACTCATATAAATAAACCCTAGCCTCAATGTAAGAGATAGGAAGAAACCCCTACCTTAATCCAAAGCTCAAAGCAAAGACCCAAGCTTTAAGGACCTCTTTCCTGTATTTTATTTTCCCCTTAATCTCCTCCTAGGGTTCTAAAATATTTAGGGGAGAGTGGAGTGAAGATATAAAAGAATATGGATGGAGAATAATGTCCTTGAGAAATTGAGGGTTTTGATCTCTATAAGGTGTAAATCTCTCTAGATCTTTGTGTTTCATTCTCTCTCTTTCTTCCTCTCTAAGGCTATCTAGGGTTCTAAGAAGTTGGTGGTGAGAATGAAATGGAAGAATGGGACAAATGGGGCTTGAAGTGGTGTTTTAAAACACAAAAATCCTGACTTTTTACTGTTTCGGCAAAATTTAACTAAAGCGTATTGGTACGGTTTTGCTACAAGAGTTCGGCGTACCGGTCTGTGTACCGTTACAGTTTGACTAACCAATTTTTAGTTCAAATTTGACCCCTAGATGTATACTATCTACTATCCCAATTTCAGATCAAATGGACACGCCGAAATACTAGGCAGTGTCCAAGATCCCTTTTTACCCAAATTCTCTCTAAAGTGTGCTTTCACTCCGGAATACTTTCTAGCTTCTAATGCACCCCATATTACCTCTCCCAATATTTTTTGACCTTTCGGATTCAATAAAGACCTTATTTTGACCTAGAAATATTTAGCAACTTATCTAATAACCCTTCCCAAGTTTAAATGCCTTCGACACCTAAACTTCACAATCTATTTGCTTCCTTAGTTTTATTCCTACTGTTACAATCTATATGGTTTAATCTTACTTCATTACATATGTAAGAATTACTAAACAAGTACATTACCATATTAATATAAACTGGTGGGGGTTTACATTCATTGTTTTTTAATTTTAGGAACTCCCGAGCCTTTGCTTGCCGAACAAACTCCGAAAAATATTTCCCCATGAAGAGTTCTCAGAATTCTTCCCATGTGTTTGCCTCCAAGTTCCTCGAGGCCTTTACCCAATCCCACCACAATAGGGATTCTCCCTTTAGATAAAAAATAGCTAGCGTTATCTTAGTGGCATCGGAGGTGTTATCCATAGCCTCTAAGATCTTGTTAACTTGTCAGAACCTTTTTTTTGCCACCATCGGATCCGCCCCTCCCATGAAGTCGGAGGCTGGTGTGCCTTGAACTTCTGGAGGTTTCTAGAGCCTCCAAGGCCCACATTTGCACTAGTTAGTGCAATAGTAGCAGCTGTAGCACTGGCCTGTGCAATAGTAGTAGCCGCCTCATCAATAGCCTCCATAAATGCTTGGTGATCAAAGGCGAGTGGTGGTAGGTTGTTCCACCCACTGCCTCGGCGTCCCCTTCCTCTGTTTGTCATCTGCACACAAGTAAGATAACAATAGAGCCTCATAGACTATCCCAGTAGAGCAATGAAATATAAACTTTGAGAATTTCCTCCATGTCTCACTAGAAGAGCTTTAACCATCTACTAGTAGACATCTTGACATTGAACTATATCATTTGTCCCTTTTCGGAACATATGGTTATATTTCACCATGCAATTCGTATACATATGATTTATACTTCATTATGGCTCCTTTACATAATTGGAGGGAAGAAAAACATCGGCCAAAAGCTTGGCAAAATACATTTAAAATTTGAGATTTTTAAAAAGTGTATCGGTACTGCGTACAGGTATGATTTGCCCATTGGAGCTGGGCGTATCGGTACGGTTAAATTGTACCAGCACGGTCTTCCTTCTGGACAGCAGCGTACCGGTACACAGTACCAGTACTCTCTGCCCAGTTTTGTCTATTTCACATTTTTTCCATTCCAAATCCATTCCAAACCTTCCCAAAATAATAAAAAACGTATACAACATATATTTGAATCTCAAATATAGTTAATATAAGTTCTATTGCAATCATTTTCCAAAATTTACATGCCAAAAAGAAAGTGTTCCCAATGGTTTTACAAAATCTCAAAATAAGGCCACAAGTCGGCCCCCTTCATCATTGAGGCTCGAAATAGGAGCCCGACGGTGTAGATCCCACACCTGAAATATTTTCCTGTATAGGATGAGCCATGCTCAATAGAGTACCCCCTATAGAGGCTACTCCCCCTAGATGCATATGCAACGTTCACATGCAACACATAACCATTTACAACCATTCCAATCAAGAATATGCAACTCCATGATGGAATTTATTATGACATGCCATGAAATGAGATGAGACTCACTCATGTAACCCTACCCAAGCCCTTCCCGGCTACTCAACATATGCAAGTGCCAATGTGTAAGAATCTGTCATCTATGATACACATCAAATGATGATTACTAATCTAGGGTCTTTGTTGGGGTGGATATTCATGGACTTAAACCAAAGGTCACCCAACCAACATGAAATTTACGGACTTCCACCGAAGGTTCTGGGTACACCTACACACTTTATGGACCGAACCAAGGGAGTGCGTATCTCAACTTCCGGGCCTTGCACCAGAGGGTTCTTCTAGCCCCTTCTTGCTACCCCGACCTAATTTACCAAGCCAACAAGCAGCTCAAATAGGCCTTCGACCCAACTATTTTAAGCCATCTGTCAATCACCAAGTGTGGTGTTGAAGACCACTATACACACACACCCATGTGATGCGATGTCTCCGTGCATATACAATTGATGCATCATTGCAGTAACAATATCATGTCTCATATGTGATGAATGTCATATGGACTAATTTAACACATAACCATCCAATTTTCACGGCAAACTATATCATAAGTATATAATTTTCCACATGTTATCACATAGCTTAAGCATGTTATCAAAACAACCATGTCAATCACTTAAGGCATTTTATCAAACATTTTTGTAATTTATTTGACAGATTAAACCTCCTAAATAAAATTCAGATATCCTAATTGCTAAAAGACAACAGATTCCTAGTTCTAATTTTTATTATCAATTCTGGCTATTACTGTTCTTACATTTTAGATAATGTTTAATTTAAAACGGGAGAGTGTGAATGTGAATTTGAGTTTTGTGTTTAAAAAATTAATTGCAATTTAAAAACTCTGTTCATCTTTGTGACTGACAGACGTAAAAGAACCAGATAGCGAGTCAATTTTCAATAATTTTTTGAGTCATTTTTAAATTTTATCTTAAAAGTTGAAAAATGGACAAAAAATTATTTTGGTTGAGTTTAATTTTATTACGTCATCTTCCAAAAGATATACATACGTTGATCATGCAAAAATCTACATATGTTAGAAATTTAATTTTTTTTGAAAGTCAAGCACGACCACTGTATGGAAAAAGTACATTTGTTAAACACAGACGAGCGAATCATCTTTGTGCTTGTGTAAGGTGTGGTCATACAGAACATTTGCGACGATATAATTAGTGTGTGGAACCAATTTCAGATCGAGCATCAGATCGTTTATGGTGGATTAGGTATGGGCAGTGTAAGGTTTATCTTGAGATGCCATCCTATGCTACCCCAATGTTACCAAGATACGTAAGATCTGAAGTTAACCGTGTCATTGGTGTTATTGATCCAGTCAGTTTTGGAATAGGTGTATACAGTTGTAAATAAATGTAAATAGTTATAGATTAAGTAGAAAAATCAGTAAATAACAAATTCTTTTGAAAAATTAAATAAAAAATGGTTAGCAAATAAAAAAATTAATAAACCAATTCTTTTGAAAGAGCAAATAAAAAATTTATAAACCAATTCTTTTGAAAGAAAAAAAGTGGTTAGCAAAGCTTTGTAGAATTTAAAGTTATGTCTAATATTGTAAACTGCAGGAATTTTCAGTAACAAGAGCTTAATTGCAAGAAATTAGAGAAGTAATCTGCAATTGTAAATCAAGAACAAGTCAGATGGTACCGTCAGGACGAAAAAAGCTGGTATTGAATCGTACTATTTGAAGATACATCAAGAAAAAATTGATTCTAGATGACTAACAAGGAGATCTTCAAGCCGAACACGAAGAAATCAATCTCCACAACCTCAAGCACATCCACAACAACCTCACTCAAGAAATATCTTCAATGAGGTGATCTTTGAAATTTTCGAACAAAAGTTCTTGTATGATAATTAATTTCTCCTTAAAACTATTATTTTTGAAATACCAGTAATATATGAAGATTTTGAAAACTTAGTAGTCTAACAGATCCTTGCTGATCGTGGATGGTTTGATTATGTTTGATTATCTGTTCTCGCTTATGACTATTTAGTCCATGAATTCTATAGTAATGCAACTATTACTAGAGATTACACATTTGTGTATATTTGTTCGGGGAAGAGTTTTTCAAGTTACACCGACTACTATGGCCAAGTTCTTACAACCCATACAGATACCAGAAAATCTGCAATATCGTTACGCTGAACTACCTGATTTGAATGACAGAGGTAGAAAAGTAACAACTAATCAAAAATTTGCTTGGGGTAGACCGAATAAATACCTAAAGCAAGGTGATCTGACATACAGATATTGCATCCTGAATTTGATAATAGTGAACAGTTTACTACCTCGTGCCAAAAAGAATCAAATTTATATGTAGCAGACTTATTTTTTATATGCATTTGGGATGAGACATATAATTGACCTGCTGAACTTAATTGTAGACCAACTGATAATTGTTGTGGATAGAAAGAAACCCCCACTCCCATAAGCTATGTTAGTTTCTCAGCTATGCAGGAACGAGGGTGTGAGCATTGATTCTATCTGGAAAACACTGGACCATTATAGAGCATTAGATAAAAATTCATTAAAAAAGTGTCATGCAAGACAACTTGAAGAACAACAAGAAGCACCACCTGTACCCCAAGAGGAGCGATTCCCGGTACCTGAAGAATTCATACCACAAGAACAACAACCACAAGAGGATCAACCATATATACCAATGGATGACGGAATAGACAGATAAATCTAACTAGAGATGGAGACTATGATTACTCAGATCAACAAACGTATGGATGATTCTGAACAAAATCAAGTGAGCTTTTGAGACTATGGAGGGAACATTTTGAAAGAGGACCTTCTACTTCCTAAATAAACTAGAGATTCTACAAAAACTTTACTATCTATCACTCATCTTTTACATTATGCAATTTTATTTTATGCATTTAAAAGTTAGTTTGTGTTTTGAACTTGTTAATGTTTAAACTAGTTTTTAATAAATATAGAACTTAAGTTTGATAACTTAGGAGAACTAATTCAAATAATTTGAAATTAACTTAGATTAATATTACTATGCTTTGTAAAAATAACTTTAATCTGATCACAAAGCATTTTCATATTTTGATTGTATATTATCTTAATATTTTTGTTTAAATTTACTCTTGTGAGCTCGGATAAATTTCTTTTATTTCAGAAACATTGTGAAATATTACACTCTTTGGATACATAGTGGAGATGTAGAACAAATTTAAGAATTTGAGCCAATCTTTCTTGGAGAAAAGTTCTACATCTACTCGAGTAAACATCTTTGTATAATCTCATTTACTTTGTTTTGATTAACACTTGTTAGATTATATTGTTGGCATTGCCTTTAAAATTCTTTTATAGGAATTATACAAATGTATGATTTCTCGAAAATGATCTTAGACCCTTTTTCATTATCTTTGAGCCTTAACCATTTCTTTTACAAAATTATATCCTTAGTCAACCATGATTGAGCCTGAAAAAATATAGATGCTTTTCCTGAAACCTGAAAAAGGACTAAGGCGCAAGAAAATATGTTTAACCTACCTTGGATACATAATTTTCTTGAAACCTCTTTTATATCTGCAAGATACAAAAAATCGCAGAAAAGGAGAGAAGGTGGAAAAAAGGAAAAAAGAAAAGGATATTGGCCATTGGAAGGAAAAAAAAACAGGAAAACAAGAGCCAAGAAAGTGAAAAATTGAAAAGATGAGCATGCAAAGTCTTAAAAACCTAGAAATAGGTGTGCCACAATATTAAAAAGTAGCTTTTGAATACTACAAATGTCATTTCTTAAAACCCTAAACCAATGGCCACATTATAACCTAGAAAAAGTCCTTTTTGATTCCAAAAATCATGCATCTGTATTAATCCTATAAATCCATAAAAGGAGAATGTTGATATAACTAATATAGTGCTAATATCGAATCTTGAGATTATATCAAATTCAAAATTTTATTCAAATATCCGTTCTTCGGATATATTACATGTGATATTAGTTGTTTTGTTAACAATATTCTAATCACATGTAACTATTGGGAGAATAGTCACTATTACATATATGTATTCTTTTTTGAGTGTATTTCAGGAAAGGATTGACATCAAGACTACCATGAAAGATGGTAATATTTCTTAAGTGATTTCTATCCTAAAAGAAACCATCACACACACACACACACAAGTTTTTATAAAAATATATAGACAATGCTACAACTAAAGTGTGTTACTCTTATAATGATCAGAAAAAGTAAGTATTTTAGCAATACACATGAATATTGATTTAATTTTACTTGTGAAAACTATGAATTATAACCTCTAACTACTGACGTTTCCAGGTAGTTTCACTAAAAATCTTGACGAGACAAAACTCGACTATTAGGGATCACCTAGGGGTTTAACGGATTATTGCATATGCTAAATGCAATCCTGAAAAAATCTACCAAAATAATTTTACCTCTGTTGACATTTTATTTTATTTTTTGAAATAGTTTTTATAAATTATGTTTACTAGGGACTAGTAAAGTTTAAGTTGGGGGTATGATTAACTCTAACTAGTGGAAAATTTGAAAAAATTAGGTAATCTAATTAGTAAGATAAACTAATTAAAACTTATTAATTAAATTCAATTAGAGTTTCGTGTGTTAATTAAAGTATCACAAGTTTTATGTTTGAAATTGCAGGGTTTAATGTAGAAATGCCGGAGAATACAAGGCAAATAAAAAAAAACTGGAAACTACAAAGGACTCAAATGCAAAATATTCAAGGAATAGGCCACCCTCAACATGTGAAAACTCAAGAACTCAACACATGGCTTCCCTAGAAGATGGCACACAACCCCTCCTGCAAGGCACCACCATCCGAACGGTGGAGTGGACATCCGGACGGCCCCTTGGTCATTTGCCTTCCTCCCCCTCTATAAGGAGGGGTATTTTTCCTTCTCTATCTCCATTCCACTCCAAGAGGGCCGGCCACCAAGAGCTTGAAAGAGAGAAAAGAGAGAAAGAAAGAAGAGAGAAAGAAAAAGAGAATCAAGTCTTTGAAAACCGGTCTGTTTGACACTCGTATCTCTGCATTTCTATTGTATCTTTCTATTCGGATAGTTGAACTATTGCAACTTTGTTGTTTTGCTTAATGATAAAGGTGGTTGTGTTTCAAGTGTTCCATGTGAACGAAGATTTATAATTTACCGTTTAATTTCAGTTGTAATGACGAATACCCACACTCCTTGCTTTTCTATAGCAATGGGGCTTGAGTAGTCATTTGTATACCCTTCGGTGAAGGGTGAACATATGTATATTATCGATTAGATTATGGAAATACTAATGTTTTATTTATATGTTTATCTATATATGTATTATTATGCACTTCATGCATAATACAACGGTGTACGTAATTTTGGTGTTGTGCCTAGAATTATGTCATCGGTGCATCATTAACCTACCAGTTAAACAATCACGACGTTCCTACCGGTATGACTTATGCTCCACCAGAATGTTGAGGATGTTATACTGATGCATGGTACAAAACCTAACTGATCCTCAAGAATTGTTTGTCCTTATGGGTTATTAGGGTTTTTTAATTACTATATATAACTATATTGCTTGTCTAACAACCACGTCGTTCCTACTAGTATGGCTTATCCTTCATCAGAATGATGAGGATGTTTAACTGGTAAGTATATATCACAGATAACTTATTGAGTAATTCTAGTATTCCTCATGAATTGCTTGTCCTTATGGTTGACTTGGATTAGTCAATTGGTACATCTATAACCAGCTAACTTAAGAAGTTGTTGTGTTATGATATAATACCACTAGTTAGCTTAAGAAGTTGATGGGTCATAGTTTATGATGTACACATTTACAATCACAAAATTAATTGAATAATTCAAGTATTCCTCATGAATAACTTGTCCTTCTAGTTTGCTTGGATTAATCAATTTGCACATATATAACCAGCTAACCTAAGAAGTTGTTGTGTTATGATCAAATGCCACCAGGTAACCTAAGAAGTTGATGTGTTATGGTTTATATACATCAGACCTACCAGCTGAGTGATTAACACTCAAAATAGCATACTCTTATGCCATGTTTTGGACTAATTATGCTTTGGTGGAGCTTAAAGAATGATGTTTCAGGTCTTAAAGTGAACAAGGGTTCAAAGGCACAAAAAAGCATCCCTTGGTGGCAATCACAGCATTTTAAGGAACTAGTTGCAAAATCTTGGAATAAGGAAGGAACGTTTGAACGTCAAACACCGTTCGAACGGTCATGATAAACCAGACCAGAAACTGCTACCTGTGTTCAGGAAAAACCCAAGACCCTGGAGATTCAAGAACTACGTTCGAACGGTACTTAACGTTCGAACGTCTACTGGAGCAAGGACAAGATCAGACTGACTGAAGACATGTCATGTTGCAGACTTGTAGAGTTGTAGTCAGAAGGCCCAGGCACTTGAGTGCCACGTTCGAACGGTGGCCACCGTTCGAACGCCCCAGGAATTATTGGACAGATCAGTTAAGATTCTGCAAGGACCTGGAGGGAAGATCTACATGAAGACTTGGAGGAAGATTTTAGGACAGAAACCACGTGTGGACTGACATAACTGACATGGACTTCATCCTTCTGACGTTTGAATGACAGAGAGCAAAGACAGAGGAACCGTTCGAACGCCCAAACCGTTCGAACGGTGTGGACAGACTGCTTGCAGAGTGGTTGGCATTTCACTTTGACTTTGACGCCCAGCTCTATTCTTTTACCCCCTCCCTGCCTTCTTCTTGCCTATAAATACACTTAGTTTTGTAGAAGAGACACACATGGGTGGAACCATTTGAGGGATTCACCATTTAGCATTTCATCACATCCATTTCAATTCTTGTCTTAGTCTTTTTCTTTACTAGAAGAAGTGGGGAGTTTAGATTTCCACTCATTTCGTTTACATTAATGTTCACATTTACATTTACTTAAGAGTTGTAATTCCTTTATTTACTTTAAGTCTTTACATTTATGTTCTTGATTTACATTTAATCTTTACATTTATGCCTTTATTTTCTTCTAGTCTTTACATTTATGCTCTTACATACATGCTTTTACTTATGTCTTGCACTTTTATTATTTGAGCTCCTTTCTTGCTTAGAAGAGTGAAACTCTTCCACTTTTCTAGAGCTTTACCAAAGCCGTGAAGGGTGGAACATGATTCACTCATTCTTCATTGAAGATTAGCTCTTTGCTAATTATACTTTTATGTCGTGAAGCCCTCTACTTAGAGGGATGAGCATCACTCACTTTTCTAGCTTTACCAAAGCAATGAAGAGTAAGTAGTTTCTCATTCACTCTTTAGTAAGAGGTAAAGGACATGCGGTGATTACCCGGATATCATATGATGCTTTGTTCTAATGTTTAATGTTCATATTCCCTTGCTTTGGGATGATTGATTGCATCTAGCAAAGCTAAAGTACTTTGTATAATCGATAGCAATCCTATGACAAGGATGACTCCTGCATAGAAAGACTCTTGGTTTCAAGGCAAGTACCCCGGTTAGATCTTCATGACTACCCTTTAATCATCCCCCTTTATCAAGCTTCATTAAAAGGATGAACTATTAAAGCCATGGTTGAATGTCATGAAGAATTACTTGTTTGTTTGTACATGCGATAACTCTCGGTACAGTTAATTCTTGTAAACTTCTAGTGAGACCTTGGAATCATGACCTTAATAGGCCATTTCTATCTTCCGATTGACTCGCCGTTGACACGGGAGTTAATTGAGTCATCAAGCAAAAATATCATATTTCGGATAATTGACCACATGGCTCGATCCTCGAACTAAAGAGTGATTTCTCTGCCATTTGAATCAATCGTATATTTTGTCTAGAAATCTCTATGAAAAGAATTTAATATGCTGTTCAAGGAATTCACCTGCATCTCACAACCCTAAAAACTCAAAAGTTACAATCAATTGGTTTCCTTCATCGATTACTTTAGAACACCAAAACTACTGGTTCCCTGTGGATTCGACTCCGGACTCAGGTCAAGTTTTTGGCGCCGTTGCTGGGGAACCTTGTAAAAGTGTTTTACAGGTAAAAGGTAAAAAGACCTTTTATTTTTGTATAGATGCTTCTGTTTACTGTAAATAATTTGTTTTGAATTCATTTAATTTATGTCTGAGAACGCACCTCGCTATAAAAATTTGCCGGCAGAATCTTCTAGATCTGTGAACCAATCTGAACCAAATTCACCAAGATCAATAGCAGACTCTTGTGAGAGTATTATGACAAATGTTGATAGAAATGGAGAGGTTCCCGTATGGGAAGATGAGGGGCCTAATCTTCGAACTTTGCGGGATTATCTGAGTCCCACAAGAAATTGTATCCCCTCATGTTTTGTATTTCCTCCAGATGCACCCCCTTTATAGTAAAGCCGGGAACTGCACAATTGTTGTCTGTTTTCCATGGATTAGATACTGAAAATCCATATTTGCATATGAAAGACTTTGGAGTGTGTAGAACATTTCAAGACAATTCTGAACTTGCCAAGATGAAACTTTTTCCTTTTTCTCTAAAGGACAAAGCTCAACAATGACTAAATTCTTTAAAATCCCTTTCCATACCAACCTGGCAGATATTTCAAAATGAATTTTTTAGAAAATTTTTCCCCCTACATCGGACTAACATGCTAAAAAGGCAAATTATGAATTTTTCGGTGAAAGAGGGAGAAACATTTTACCAAAGTTGGGAAAGATTTAAAGAACTACTCCAAGCCTGTCCACACCATGCTTTTGAAAATTGAACTCTAGTAGGATTCTCCTATGATTCCTTACCCACTAGATTGCGGCAGTTTGCCGAAATGATGGCCCAAGGAGAATTTATGGGTAAAAGTCCGGAGGAGGCATTCTTTTTCTTTGACACTATATCTGATAGTTCTCAGATGTGGAACTCAGCCTCCCCTACCACTAGTGAAGCTAGACCATCTACTTCCCAAGGGGGAAAGTATATCTTGAAAGAAGATGATGAATTGAGAGAAAAAACGTTCACCTTATCTCGTAAGATTGAAGCCTTAGAGATGAAAAAAATTCTTCAAGTTGAATTGGGTCCACCCACAGAACAAGTGTGTGGGATTTGTGCATTGACAGGACATCCTACTGGGGAATGTCCTACCATCCCTGCATTCAAAGAAGTCTTGTTGGAACAATCAAATGCAATTTCCAATTTCAACAAGTCTTACAACAACCCATACTCTGAAACATACAATCCAGGGTGGCGGAACCATCCAAACTTCAGTTGGAGGAACACACAACCAATTCCCATGAACCAACCACAAAATTCACAACCACCACCTCAAGGACCTCCTGCATATCAACCATACCAACCACCGCACAAAAGAAACCTTGAAGATACACTGAACTAGTTCATGCAAACTCAAATGAACTTCAATGCACAGACCACCCACTCCTTTGAAGATCTTAAAAGTCACATCCAAAAGCTGACTCAATCCATGGCTACACATGAAAAGGGCAAATTTTCTTCCCAACCAAAACCTCCACAAGATCAAGCTCAAGCTGTCACTACACTGAGAAGTGGTAAAGTGATTAACAATACTGTCAGGGACATGTTGTTTCCAAAATCAAAACCTGAGTCAACCTCAATCAACTCAGCAGTTGAACTCGAACTTGTGGATGGAAAGGAACCTGATCATGAGATAGAGCAAGAACCAGAACCTTCTAAAGAAGAGGAACCTTCACATCTAACTTATGTTCCTTTCCCACATAGACTTCAGGCTACCCAAAAGGTGAACCATCAGCCTGAAATTTATGAGCTTTTCAAGCAAATAAAAATCAACATTCCACTTCTCGATGCAATCTAACAAGTACCATCTTATGCCAAGTTTCTAAAAGATTTGTGCACAGTCAAGATAACCCAGAATGTCCAGAAAAGAGCCTTCTTAACTGAACAAGCCAGTGCCTTGCTACAATGCAAAACCCCTCCAAAATACAAGGACCCTGGATGTCGAACTGTCTCATGTGTCATTGGAGATTTCAAAATAGAACAAGCACTGCTAGATCTTGGGGCTAGTGTCAATTTGCTACCTCACTCTGTCTACCAACAGTTGGGTCTGAGTGAACTCAAACCCACTAGTGTCACACTCCAATTAGCAGAAAGATCTGTTAAAATCCCCAGGGGTATTGTAGAAGATGTACTTGTCCATGTGAATGATTTTGTCTTCCTAGTTGACTTCATTGTTCTAGATACTCAACCAGCATTACATTCAGAGAATCAAATTCCTGTCATCCATGGCCAACCCTTCCTAGCAACTTCTAATGCACTAATTAATTGCAGGAATGGAGTCATGAAATTAACCTTTGGGGATCTGACTCTTGAACTAAATATTTTCAATATTGCTAGACATCCAGGAGAAAATGAGGACGAAGGGGAGGTAAACTCCATTGAAACAATGATACAAGAACATCTGATTGACACGTTCAGTGAGACTTTGCCCGACTCACCTTTGATTGAGTCTGACTCAGCTGAGTCAAAACCAAGAAGTTTCCCTACTCACACTGTTGAGACATGGGTGCTCAAATTTGAGGAACTTTCACCAAATAGCACAAAGCCAATCTTATCAAGTGACAGGCCACCTAAGCCTGAATTAAAACCTCTTCCATCCGACGTTAAGTATGCATTCTTAGGAGAAAACATGTCATACCCAATGGTAATCTCATCTAAACTCACAGACTTACAAGAGTCTAAACTGATTGAAGTTCTTAAAAGGTATAAAAACACCATTGGGAGGACCATCTCTGACTTGAAGGGCATAAGTCCATTAGTCTGCAATCATGCAATATATCTTGAAGAGGATTCAAAACCCTCCTGTCAAATACAGAGACAACTTAACCCTCACATGAAGGAAGTCGTGAGAACAAAAGTACTCAAACTCTTAGATGCAGGAATAATTTTTCCCATCTCCGACAGTAAGTGGGTAAGTCCAACCCAAGTTGTGCCCAAAAAGTCTGGGGTCACAGTAGTCAAGAATGATACCAATGAACTAGTGCCTACTCGAGTCGTCATAGGATGGCGAATGTGCATTGATTACCGAAAACTGAATTTGGTAACTAGAAAAGACCATTTCCCTCTCCCATTCCTTGACCAAGTTCTAGAAAGAATTACAGGCCATGAATTTTACTGTTTTTTGGATGGGTATTCCGGGTACAATCAAATTGACATTGCTTTAGATGATCAGGAGAAAACCACATTTACATGTCCCTTTAGAACCTTTGCATTTAAAAGAATGCTTTTTGGACTTTGTAACACTCCTGCAACATTTCAAAGGTGCATGCTAAGTTTGTTTAGTGACATGGTTGAAAATTTTTTGAAAATATTTATGGATGATTTCTCTGTCTATGGTGACTCATTTGATCTATGTCTGACAAACTTAGAAAAGGTCCTAGTAAGGTGTGAATAAGCTAATCTAGTGCTCAATTGGGAAAAATGTCATTTCATGGTAACACAAGACATTGTCTTGGGTCACATCGTGTCGTCTGAGGGCATGAAGGTTGATAAGGCAAAAATTGATTTAATTAAAAATTTGCCAGAACCCAAGACTGTAAAGGATGTCCGGTCATTTCTGGGACATGCAGGTTTTTACAGGAGATTCATAAAAGACTTCAATACCATAGCTAAACCTATGTGCCATCTCCTAAGTCAGGATGTAATTTTTAACTGGAATGAAGCTTGCCAAAAATCTTTCGAGAAGCTAAAGGGCATGCTAATTTCTGCCCCAATAATGCAACCTCCTGACTGGATTCTACCCTTTGAACTAATGTGTGATGCAAGTGATCATGTTGTAGGTGCTGTATTGGGGCAAAGAAAAGATAAGAAAGCCCATGTAATTTGCTATGCAAGCAAAACTTTGAATGATGCTCAAATGAATTATTCAACAACTGAGAAAGAATTGCTTGCTGTAATTTTTGTTTTGGAAAAGTTTCGTTCTTATCTGGTTGGTTCTTCTGTTATTGTCTTTACTGACCATGCAGCCCTAAAATTCTTGCTCACAAAGAAAGATGCCAATCCAAGGCTCTGAAGATGGATACTCTTGCTTCAAGAATTTGATCTTGTCATTAAAGATAAGAAAGGGGTCGAAAATATGGTGGTAGACCATCTTTCCAGATTAACATATGAATTTCAAGAGGATGGACTGCCAATCAATGAGAAATTCCCCGATGAACAACTGTTCATAATTGATGAAACCCCATGATATGCAGACATTGCTAACTTTTTAGCTATTGGAACATTTCCCCCGTCATTCACTACCATGGACAAAAAAAAATTCTTAAGGGAAGTTCGAAATTTCTTTTGGGAAGGTCCCTATGTATTCAAATATTGTAAGGATCAGATCATAAGACGTTGCATTCCAGCTCAGGAAAGCAAACAGGTAATATCATTTTGTCATTCTGAAGCATGTGGTAGCCACTTTTCATCAAATAAAACTGCTGCAAAAATCCTGTAGTGTGGTTTTTATTGGCCTACACTTTTTAAAGATGTCAATGCATTTTGTTTAACATGTGATAGATGCCAAAGATTAGAAAATATTTTTTTAAAAAATATGATGCCTTTAAATCCAATTCTGGTGATTGAAATTTTTGACTGTTGGGGCATCGATTTTATGGGACCATTCCCACCTTCCTTTGGCTATCTATACATTTTAGTGGCAGTACACTATGTTTTCAAATGGGTTGAGACAATTTCATGCCGAAATAATGATTACCAAACGGTAATAAGATTTTTAAAAGAAAATATTTTGTCCCAGTTTGGAATTCCTAAAGCACTCATAAGTGATGAGGGTTCTCATTTTTGCAATCGTTTCTTTTAGAAGTTGATGAAAAAATATTTAATTTTTCAGAAAGTTGCGACCCCTTATCACCCACAGACTAGTGGAAAGGCGGAATTAGCTAATCGGGAGATCAAATTAATTTTAGAAAAAACGGTGAACCCAGATCACAAAGATTGGTCATCAAGACTGACTGATGCACTCTGGGCATATCGTACTGCTTTTAAAATAATTTTGGGCATGTCTCCCTATCGATTAGTCTATGAAAAACTATGTCACCTACCTGTGGAGTTGGAACATAGGGTACTAGGCCATTAAAACAATGAATTTTGACCTGGACAGCTGAACTTTCAAGAAAACTTCAGATAAATGAATTAGAAGAATTGAGAAATGAAGCGTATGAAAATACTAAAATTGCAAAGAACAGGATGAAAGTTTTCCATGACAAGAACATTGTACGGAAATCTTTTGAACCTTCACAAAAGGTCGTGTTATTTAATTCGAGACTACGCCTATTCCCTGGTAAGTTAAAATTAAGATGGACTGGACCTTACATTGTCAAAAAGGTGTTTGATCATGGAGCAATAGAAGTGAAAAACCCACATAACGGTAATATCTTTACTGTTAATGGTCAGAGGTTGAAACCATTTTTGGAAGGCTTTGTTAAAAATGTGAAAACCATTAACTTAATAGAACCCGAATATCACTCTGAGAATCACGCCTGTCGACACTCAAAAGGATCGGATCAGGTAAAAACCCGACACGAGGAGACACCATCATGAGACCCCCACCACCCTTTCCCATCTGTCACCATTGAGCCCA
>CM042202.1:3449289-3511934 GCA_023539305.1 Ilex asprella | reverse complement strand
TGTTGGCTTTAAGTCCTTAGTCTTTTACATATCTAGCTCCGTAGTGAACATCTCAATCGTAGCCTTTAGGCTATCCTCTTCCCTGAGATGGTAAATTCCACCACCATTTGGGTTTCCTACAGGTCGTGACCTATTTATGCTTTCAGTAACGCTCGGTCCAGTCCAAGTGTGAGCTTTTTCAACAAGCTCATTGAGGTATTCTATGCCCTCATCATTATCTTTTTATAAGAACTCACCATTGCTCATTGATTGTTGGAAAACGTTGTTGTTTCCTAAGCTCCAAACATGAACCCTCAAACATTCATATGGCTTATGTGTGTGTGTGTGAGTGTCACTCTCACTCGGATTCATGCAAGAGAAAGGGCAATAGAATGGTGGTGATGAAATGAACAAAATATATGTGAAATGTGAACAAAAGTGCTCTCCAATCGTAAGGAGTCTTTTGAATGTCGGTGTTTTACTTGGAAAGTATTTCAAGGTCGTCTCCTCAGGGAAGAAAAATTCAAGTGTGTGAAGGTGATTTTGGTGAACAAAAGAAAAAAGTGTAGAATCTTTTGTTTGAAAGTTGTTTGGTAGAGTATGTTTTGGTGAAAATGCAATGAGAAACAAATGTAGGCAAACCCAAGAAGTCACTCCAATAGGAATACCATTTCAACTCCAATCCCTCCTCCGATAAAGCAAGAATGAACGATTGATTCGGGGGAAGTTAGGGACATGATTGGTGAGTATCTAAGCATAAACCGTGGCTAGGCCTACGGGATATCAAAGGCTCACCAAGTTGTCCACTCCTAACCACGTCAAACCAAACCATTGGACTCATAAGGGAAGGAAGAGAATGCGTTGAAATGCAAAACCCAAGAGGAGGTCTCCCTTGAATTAGTCAACTAGAAATCTAGCTATTCATGTTTAAAAGGAAATACAAGCATAATGTAAATGGACATAATGAAGAAATGAAACATGGAACTTAACTAAATGCAAGAAAACATAAACTAAGAAGAAAAATATTCAATACCCATTTTAAGAAAAGCTTGAAGTGGAAAAACTCATACAACAATGCTGAAATCTAAAACATGTAACCAAACTTGTAATATACTTGAAAGGAATGGGATTAAAGACAATATATTAAGCTTACAAGAGTCTTACATTAAAATACAAGTGAAAGGATGGAAGAAAATGCAAAAACATAAATTTCTCACACTATGACACTATTCATCATCTTCTTCCTTGGGTGCTTTCTAAGCTTAGGTAGCCACACCTTACAATGCTCTTCAATGCTGAATATAATGGAGTGTATGCCTTCAATTTTTGTGCATGGTGGTCCCCTCAAGGTGTGTGCAGGTTTTCCATCAATGGGAGGTGAGATGATGGCCCTTGATAGGCTAAAGAAGAGCTAGTCTGCAACTCACATGGTAGCCCACTTCTCTCCCATCCTCCATAAATGTCAAGCCTCAAAAGTCTTCAATTTGTGTACGGGAGGAATGAAAATGTGTAAAAAAACTTTGGGGGCAAGTGGAAGAAGTGTAGATGGGACCCCCTAGCAAGTGGAGCAAGAAAAAAGTCATTCTGGGCACTTTCAGGGGAGCGTGCTGGTACTGTTTGGCTACTGGATTCGAAGTACTGGTATCACGTACCGGTACGGTTCATTCTCTACTCCGGACCACTTTTAGTAGAATTGACATAACTTTTGATCCAATCATTGGATTAAGCTAAAATTGTGATACAATACAGAAGACGTCCAGATCTACAACTTTCATGTTTTGCACTTTTTCAGATTCGAAGCGAATCATGATCAAAATGGAAGAAAACTGAGGCTCTGCTTCCAAATGATGTGGCAGCTGGTGCCTTTGTTCCAAAACACCAATACCTCCTTGATTTATTCACTTTTAAGCCTCTAAATCTTCATGTATTGTGTCCATGCCTTCACCACACATCCATCATAAATGCAAGGTCTAAAATCAATGATTTAAGCTATAAAAAATGCAACATCAAAATATCAACATTATTCATAAAATCGGCTAACTCTAAGTACTTAGATATAAAATTTGAGTTAAAATGCATGTAATGAGGCATTTACATATGCAATATTATGCGCTCATCACTAATCATCTCCCCAAATTAGAGCACGACAGGTGTAAGTCGCTCATTAAAATAGTTCACTAAGTGCCAATTCACATACACATGGTGAGGACACACTCAACAACTCCTTAAATCTCTCCTAATACTGATACAAAGTCTAACTGTTCCTTTGTGCAAAGGTGGAGATTTGCCTTTTTAAAGCATTGGTCTTATATTGGGGAAAATATTTATTAAAAAATACCCAAGTCATCTCACTGCATGACCCAATAGATCATGGTCTCAGCGAGTATAGCCAACTCTTAGCTCTATCCTTCAAAGAAAAAGGAAAGAACTTTAGTCTCTCAACATCATCAAGTGAAATTTGGTTATGAAAAGTTGCAACTACTTCCTCAAACTCCCTAAGTGCACATATGAATTTTCATTTTTCAAGCCATGAAAATTAGGGAGTAACTGTACGATCCATGTTTTAAAATATAGTTGGCGAGTATTAGCTGGAAACATGATGCATGATTGTGCGGCTGTGTGTGTATGGTGGAGATAATCATGAAGAGTTCTAATGGGTTGGTCTTCGAGTTCACCCATTTTTTCGGGACTCGATTGATTGTCAAATAAATGATTTAAAAAATCTGATTCTAACTCTACCACAAGCCTACAACTCAAACTACCCAAGGTGTCCCTATATCTGTGAATGCAAGGCAACAGAATACTAAAAGAATAAAAACACTAAAATAATAATAATAATAATAAAAATGCAGCAAGCTAAAAAAAGGAACAAAGTTACCGCCATTGCAAACTGTTGAAAATAAAAAAATATCTAGCAATTCTTCTACCATCTCCTCGACAACGACGCCTAAATATGATTATGCCCAAAGAATAATGCAGTAGCTGTAACACAGTGTTTGGGTGTCGATTCAACAGAGAGACAAACTAAAAGAATAGTAGAAGGAACAAAGGACCTAAAGAAAAATATTAAATGATTACTGGAGAATAAAGATTAATTTTAAATGCAAATTAAAGTGAAGCAAAGTGACTAACGGAAAAAGTACTTTAATTATTAAAGCATCGGGAATCCCTTACACGAATCTGGTATTTTAATTATTCTTAATTCATTGAAAAACTCAGTTGGGAACTCAATTTCCAAAATTATCAATCTGAAGGTATAGATTTAAAAACCAAGATTAAACCAAATGTAATCCTTTGAAAAATCATTCACCACTTTGAAAAATACATAAATTATTTTCACTGTTGAGAAAATCTAACGAAGACAATATATTCATGAAGTAATATTACATCAAAGAATTAAATCAATATAGATAAATAATTAATCCAAACATAATCAAAGAACTAATCCATTCAATAGAAAAGCCTGACCAAATCCATAAATAGAATAAATTATATGAATATTCAGAGAAGTAAACACCAACAATAAATTGTGAATGATAAAACAAAAGAGTTTTAGTAATTGAAAATCAAAAGCATATATTAAAATAAAATAAAATACCATCTACTATGCAAGTTCATCCCTCGCCCTACCTGAGATTTTGGTTACCCATAAATAGAATGGACAACAAAAATCTCCCAAAAAAATAGAACCAACCGGTGACCAACGACATTTTTCTCTTCTGATCTACGTCCGCCTTAAGCCCATAAAACATAACACAACCGCCTCCCTCTATTCCTCCTTCCAGCTGCCAAGGCCATAGAAAAGTCAACCCAAAAGAATCATGAATAGGTTTTAAAGTCAAGCCCCTTTTTGAAAAATAACCTTTTCTTCCCCTCTTTATTCTAGCCTTTTTATTTCAGCTGCTAAAGCCCAAATTGCATGTTTTTGGGAAAGCTAAAGGTCATTCATAAATTATCTCTCACCAACCAATAATGTAATATTTAAGATTTAAAATATTATAAAATCATGATCAAATACATTTCAGCGTGAATATATATTTAATTCAATAATATAAAATATATCTAATTATTTCTATTCACATTTTAGAATTTTAGTCAAATATTAGGGTATTTAGAATGCACTTGGCCAATAGCAATGTAGAACCTAAGGGTCCATTCCTTCTTCTTGGCCAATAGCATCAAAGCACCCCCAAGGTCAGGTACCCAACCTAATGAATCCACTATCCAATAGCTTCTACAATTGGACCGTTAACTCCAGAAAATCCATCGATGTCGTTCTACGCAGTATCATAGAAATATGGGATGCATTGGCCTGTAACTCAATGGTGAAGTCTACATCCTAATGCGGTGGCTGCTTGAGTTCTTCTGTCGTTTCTAAATTTTGACCATGATTTTGATAATGTGTTTGTGGCTTATACGGTTAGGTGAATATCACTCTCCCTTGGATATCTTGCAAAAAATGGGCGTGTTAAAGAAATGTGTGTGTGTACAAAAGTGATCCCCAAACGTAGAGAGACTTTCTAGTGTCGTGTTTTACTTGGAATTGGTATTCCAAGGTCATCTCCTTAGGGAAGGAAGGTGAATTGTGTGGAAGGTGGTTTTGTGAAAATAGAAAAGTGTAAAAATCTTTTGAATATGTGTTTTGGTGAGTTGTGTTCTTGATGAGATAAAATGGAAACAAGTGTTGGCTAATCCATAGAGGTCATTCCAATGGGAATGCCCAATCAACTCAAGAAAATCTTCCTATGGTCCCGAGATGTTCTACTGATACGTAAGAGTGAGGGACAAAAACGGAGGTGAGGATTCAAGCATACCCCACGTAAATTCTACGGTATATCAAGAACTCACAACCACGTTCATACTGATGAGCACAAAATATTGCATATTTAATGGCCTCATTTCATGCTTTTTAACTGAACTTTTGCATATAAGTACTTAGAGTTAGCCAAAATTATGATTAATGTAGAATTTTTTATGTTGGAGGTAATTATAGGTTAAATGATGGATTTTATAATCTTGCAACTATGTATAAATGTGTGGTGAAGGCATGGACACATTACATGAAGATTTGGAGGCTTAAAAGTGAAGAAATCAAGGAGGTAATGGTGTTGGGTAACAAAGGCATCGACACCCACATCATCTGTAGATCTAGATGTCTTCTGTATTGTTTCAAAATTTCAGCTCAATCAGACATTTGGATCAAAAGTTATGACACCTCTATAAAAACTGGTCTGGAACTGAAAGTGTATCGATACGCGTAGGTACGCTTGCCCAGAAGTGCTAAGAACTTTTGCAAATCATGCTCCACTTGCTTGGGGGTCCCACCATTGTTTCTCCCATTTGCCCCTGACTTTCCTTACACATCTACATGCCTTCTACACCATGCTTGAAGATTTTAAAGGCAAACACATTAATGAGGAGAGAAGGAGGCAACCATGTGGGGTTCATGCTATGCTCTTTCTAGGGACTAGAAAAGCTTAAGTTGGGGGTGTAATGAGCGCATAATATTGCATATTTGAAGCCCTCATTACATGCATTATTAACTCAACTTTTGCATCTAAGTACTTGGAGTTAGCCGATTTTATGAATAATGTTGAATTTTCGATATTGCATGTATTTATAACTTAAATGATGGATTTTAGGACCTTGCAACTATGATAGATGTGTGGTGAAGGCATGGACACAATACATGAAGATTTGGAGGCTTAAAAGTGAAGAAATCAAGGACGTTTTGGTGTTTGGGAATAAAGGCACCAGCTGCCACATCTTTTGGAAGTAGTGTCTCTGTTTTCCTTCATTTTGACCATAATCCTCTTCGAATATGAAAAAGTACAAAACATGAAAGTTGTAGATCTGGATGTTTTCTGTATCGTGTCAAAATTTCAAATTTCATACATTTTGTTCATTCCGTTGCCCTTTCTCTTGCATGAATCCGACTGAGAGTGACACTCACCCACACATATAAGCCATATAAATATTTGAGGGTTCATGTTAGGAGCATAGGAAACAACAATGTTTCTCAACAATCATTTTTGGCGCCGTTGCCGGGGAAGGTTAAGCGTCGAGTTTAAAGTTGATTTTGGGCGGCATAGGTAAGTCTCGTGATTTTCATCATGGGCCAAGGTATGTCGTCTCATTTGTAAATAGGTTGTAAATAGTTTGTGTTTTATTTAATGTCTTATAATTTTTATGATAATGTATTAAATGCCCCATATTATGAAAATGTGTGTGAGATTTGAGATGAGTATGGGCATATCACTAGTGAGTGCCCAATTAATGCCCCTTGTTTTGAAAATGTTGGCGAGATTTGTGGTTAATATGGACACATCACTAGTGAGTGCCCAATAAATATCCCTTATTTTGGAAACATTTGCGAAATTTGTGGTGAGTATGGACACTTAACTAGTGAGTGTCCAATAAATTATCCGGTTCAAGATTTTACATGCGAAGGTTCAAATTCATTTTTGGCCTCCGAAAATTTTTACCCCAACCATTATGTTATACCAAGTTATCCGAGTTATGGTTTGGAGAATGAACCTTATAATTTTTCATCTGATCTCACACCACCAAATGAATTTTGCCACTATCCAACATATGGGGACTCAACCGAAGAAGAATTGAAAAATATTTTGTGCAATTTTATGCAATACCAAATAGAATTCAATGCCCAAATAACCCAAAAACTTGATACATTGACTAATGCTATAATGTCTATGCATGAAGAACAACATCTTGAGCATAGTCAATGTATTGAGGATGATCATCCCAATGGAATGCATATTGATGTTGAATCTCCCTCCACTCTAGTTTGTGAAAAGCTTAATGAAGATATTATCTCACATAAGGCTAATGAGCCCAAGTTCCTTTTGTCATCTATGAGTGGTGTTGAGATTCACTTTTTTCAACTTGAGAAGGGCATGAAATGGAGTTGAGTGAAGAAAATTTTAAAGAAAAATTGTATGCTCCATTGTTGATATTGCATAAACTTGCCTACACATCTATTTGGTTGAGAATTTTAAATCATTATCCTTGCTATGTTTGGATACACTGGGTAGGAAGGGCATTGATACAACCAAAAAAAATTAAAATCAACAAAATCAATGGGTGCAAGCTCATATCCGAATTGAAGCCGGATTGACATAGCCATTTTTGTTTTATTTCCATGTACATAGTAGTTAGATGTCTTTTATTGTTATATTTTCATTTTCAATGTTGTAGTGTAGATTTTAGCATGAAGGTTGTTTACCTCTTCCTAATTTGGACCCATTTCACTTGAGCATCATTATAGAAAATCTTATTGAGTATCATGTTCTAGTCTAAGTTGGAGGTGTAAACAAGTTTTTTTTTGTGTTTTATTTTTTGTTGATGAATATAAAAAAAAGGAAAAAAAATACGGGGTATCCCATTTCTCATTTTACTTTCATTTTTCTTATTGCATGATTCCTTTTGCATTGAAGACAATGCATAGTTTAAGGTGGGGGTGAGGTGCACCATTCACATGTTCCACCACTTTTTGTATAGAATAATGGAAAATGTGATAATTTTGAAAATTTTGGTTCCAATATTGAACTATATTCGCCTAACCTAATGGTTATGGGATTTTTGATTAGTTGATCTTCATTTTAAACTTTGAATACATGAGCACATTATAGAAGTTTATCCTATTGTTAAGAGTATCACATACTTGTTTACTTTTGAACTCAACCATAAGTGCACCATGAACTTGTAATTTTGGTAATTTATGGATTGAGTTCATATCTTAGTGCTTGACATGAATAGTGGAGATGAGTAAGAACCCATGTGAGCTTTAATGCCAATCCTTGTTTGGAGGGAATTTACATTTACTCAATGAACAATTTTTTAAATTCGAAATTTGTTCAATAATCTCATTATGCTTGTTTTGGTTAAGTGCATTTGGATAGCTGATTGACTTTGTCTTGAAATGTATAATGCCCCTCCATGTTTATCTAGAGATGATCTTAGGCCAGTTTTGACTTACTTTGAGCCTTAGCCTTTTTCTTGTGAACAATTCTATCCCTAGTGTTGTGATTGAGCCTTAATTGTAAATTCGTTTTCATGCCACACATGTGACTAAGCCAGTGCAAAATGATAAAAATCAACCTCACCTTGGTTGTTCCTAGCGCTAAGTATGAGTGATCATAAAAGAGAAAGAAGTATGGTGGAAATTCAAACAAAAGGGATGAATGATGTTAAAACTCAAAGAGTTGAATGAGAAAAGAATGAAAATTCAAGAAAATGAGAAAAAGGGGTAGAAGAAGAAAAAGAAAAAGAAAACGAAAAATCTTAAGGAAAAGAAGAAAAAAGAAACAAAGAGTAGAAGTGATGGTGTTAGCCTAGAAATCCCATGAAGGGGAGATATTTTTGAAATAAAGGTCATTCACTCGGAACAACCTTCTTTGTTATCCTATATCCTTCATTTTCCTTACCTCAATATCACCCCAAGGCTTCATTTCAACCCGTGAAAGTCCTAATTGATCTAGAGAAGCATGGGGGAGGCATACTTTTAAAGAAAAAGAGGAGTTGATTTTGCTATCTAATGGAATTTCATGAGATTATGCCAATGTTGTTTCATTTTTGTGCATGTACTTCATTTTTGGATTATATGTGAGCATACTTCATTTTGAGCACAATATTCTATCTCACATATACACATAGAGAGCATGCCAAGATAATCATAGTGTTATTTATTGTGAGAGACACCCTTGGTGAGTTTTGCATCAAAGCTTAATTTGGATAGCCAAAGTGAATGTGAACTCCGTTGTGTAAATGCTTAAATTATATGTTCATTTCTCACACACACGAGTTTTGAAATGAATGCGTATGTGGATACTCTAGAATAACATTTACGGCAATGATGTGTCTCATGTGTGATTGGTTCAGGTGTTCGGATCAAGTTGTTGTTAAAATCCCACTGCTAGTTAGGGTAAGGGAATATGTTTTAAATATTGGATACTAGGAAAGGAAGTTTGTAGGTACCTTCACTGAAAACCTTCACGAGACAAAACTCGTCTACTAGGGATCGCCTAGGGGTTTAAAGACTTATTGCATGTGCTAAATGTAGTAGCGGAATTAGTATATGTTATTTTTTATGCTAGGGACTAGCAAAGCTTAAGTTGGGGGGGTGTAATGAGCGCATAATATTGCATATTTGAATCCCTCATTACATGCATTATTAACTCAACTTTTGCATCTAAGTACTTGGAGTTAGTCGATTTTATGAATAATGTTGAATTTTCGATGTTGCATGTATATATAAATTAAATGATGGATTTTAGGACCTTGCAACTATGATGGATGTGTGGTGAAGACATGGACACAATACATGAAGATTTGGAGGCTAAAAAGTGAAGAAATAAATGAGGTTTTGGTGTTTGGGAATAAAGGCACCAGCTGCCACATCTTTTGGAAGCAGTGCCTCTGTTTTCCTTCATTTTGACCATAATCCTCTTCGAATCTGAAAAAGTAAAAAACATGAAAGTTGTAGATTTGGATGTTTTCTGTATCGTGTCAAAAGTTATCCTGATTCTACAAAAATTAGTCCAAAGCAGAGAAGGAACTGTACCGGTACGCCGAACTCCTGTAGCTAAACCGTATCGGTATGCATACCGGTATGCCCTCTTGAAGTAGCCCCGAAACTCCTGCAACTCACCTCCACTTGCTTGGTTGGGGGTCTCACCTACACTTCTCCCCCTTGCTCCCCAATATTTACTTACACATTTACATGCATCCCTTACACATTTGGAAGACTTTGAAGGCTTGGCATTGATGAAGGATGGGAGAGGAATGGGAAGCCATGTGGGGTGCAGGCTATGCTCTTCCTAGCTTGTCAAGGGCCATCAACTCGCCTCCCATGGATGGGAGGCTTGCACACTCATGCTAGGGGATCACCATGCACGAAAATTCAAGGCTCTCCAACAATATATTCAGCATTACACAAGTTCTAAGTGTGGCTACCTAAGCTTAGTTTTAGTTCAATGTATAAGATGATGAATAGTAGTTATGTTTTTGCAATTTCTTCACCATTTTCATCCATGTAAGCTTTAATCTTCTTGTAATTTATATTTCTTGCACTTTAATCTCATTTCTTTCAATTTTAGTTGTGTTCTTGAATCTACCATTATTGTATTAAGTTTTTCTTCATTTCTAGCTTAAAATGGGTATTGAATATTTTTCTTCTTAGTTTATGTTTTCTTGCATTTAGTTAAGTTCCATGCTTAATTTCTTCATTATGTCCATTTACATTATGCTTGTCTTTCATTTTATCATGAGTAGCTAGATTTTAAGTTGGATAATCCAAGGAAGACCTCCCATTGAGGATTCCATTTTAACTCTTTTTCTTTCCTCTCTCGATGTACGGTGGTTCGGTTTGACTGGGTTGAGAGTGGATGTGGTGGTGAGTCTTTGATATTCCGTAGGCCTAGTAACGGTTTATGCTTGGATCCTCACCATTTCATCCCTAGCTTCCCACGAATCAATCGTTCGTCTATAAACCCTCAGAGGAAGGTTTCGAGTTTATTGGACATTCCCATTGGAATGACCTCTTTGGATTAGCCAACACTTGTTTTCTTGCATTTTCATTTACAAACTTCAAATACCAAAACTCAAACAAAAGAATTCCACTTCAAACACCATTTACATTATGCTTGTCTTGTCTTTAATGATGAGTAGCCAAATTTTTAGTTGGTTAATTCAAGGGAAACCTCCTCTTGGATTTTTCTTTTTAACTCATTTTCTTTCCTCTCTCGATGTATGATAGTTTGGTTTGACTGGGTTGAGAGTGGATGTGGTTGTGAGTCTTTGATATTCTATAGGCCTGGTCACGGTTTATGCTTGGATCCTCACCATCTAGTCCTTAGCTTCCCATGAATAAATTGTTCATCTATAAACCCTAGGAGGAAGGTTTCGAGTTGATTGGACATTCTCATTGGAGTGACCTCTTGGATTAGCCAACACTTGTTTTCTTGCATTTTCCTTTAGAACATAAAACATCAAAAACTCAACCTCAAAGATTTTTACACTTTCTCTTTTTGATAAAATCACCTTCATATACTTGAACTTTCCTTCCCTAAGGAGAGGACCTTGTAATACTCTTATAAGTAAAACCCGACAAGCAAAAGTCTCCTTGCATTTGGAGAGTACTTTTGTGCATTCTCACATTACATTAACATCATTTCAATTCCCCCATTTCCTTGCCCTTTCTTTTGACACTATCCTAAGGGAGAGTGACACTCCCCTTCATCCATACACTATACGTGCTAAAGAGTGATATTTAGGGGTTAAGTGAACACAAAAAAATAACCGAGCATTTTTGTCGCCGTTGCTGGGGAAGGCTAAGAGTCGACTTCAAAAGGTGATTTTGGGCGGCATAGGTAAGTCTCGTGATTTTCATCACGGGCCAAGGTATGTCGTTTCTTTTGTAAATGGTTTGTAAATTGATTATTTTTTATGCAATGTCTTATAATTTTTATGAAAATGTATCAAATGCCCCTTATTTTGAAAATGTGTGTAAGATTTGTGATGAGTATGGGCACATCACTACTGAGTGCCCAATAAATTATCTGATTCAAGACTTTGCATGGAGGTTGAAATTCAATTTTGGCTTCCGAAAACTTTTGCCCCGACCACTATGTTACACCGAGTTATAGTTAGGAGAATGAAACCTAAAATTTCTCATCCAATCTCAGACCACCAAATGAATTTTGTCACTATTCAACATATGGGTACTCAACCGAAAAAGAATGGAAAAATATTTAGTGTGATTTTATGCAATATCGAATGGAATTTAATGCCCAAAAAATCCAATAACTTGATACATTAACTATTGCTATAATTGCATTGCATGATGAACAACTTCTTAAGCATAGTCAATGTATTGAGGATGATCATCTTAATGAAATGCATATTGATGTTGAATCTCCCACCACTCTAGATTGTGAAAAATTTGATGAAATTATTATCTCACATGAGGCTAATGAGCCCAAGGTCATTTTGCCTTTTATGAGTGGTGTTAAGATTCACATTTTTCATCTTGGGGAGGGCATTGAAATGGAGTTAAGTATAGAAACTTTTAAAGAAAAATTGTATACTCCATTGTTGAAATTGCATAAACTTGCATACACTCCCATTTGGTTGAGATTTTTGAATTATTACCCTTTGTGTTGTTGGATAGATATGATAGAAAGCGCATTTATACACCAAAAAAATTTTAAATTCAAAAAATCAATGGACGCAAGCTCATATTCGAATTGAAGCCGGATTGACAAGAGCCTTCTTTGTTTTGTTCTCATGTACATAGAAGTTAGACTTATTTCATTGTTATATTTTCCTTTTTCATAATGTTGTAGTATAGATTTTAGCATGAAGTTGTTTACCTCTTCCTAATTTGGACTCATATCATTTTGAGCATCATCATAGCAAATCTTATTCAATATCATGTTCGAGTCTAAATTGGGGTGTGTAAACAAGCTCTTTGGTTTTTCATTTTTCCTTTAATGTTTATATAAAAAAAATAGAAAAATAAAAAGGGGGGGTATCTCATTCCTCATGTTACTTTCATTTTTCTCATTGCATGATTCATTGTGCATTGAGGACAATGTATAGTTTAAGTTGGGGGGTGAGGTGCACCATTTACATTTTTCACCACTTTTTGTTTAAAATAATGAAAGATGTGAAAATTTGAAAAAAATTTGTTCCAATATTGAATTATATTCCCCTATCATAACGGTCATGGGATTTGTGATTACTTGATCTTCATTTTGAACTTTGAATACATGAGCACATTATAGAAGTTTATCCTATTGCTAAGATTATCACATATTTGTTCGCTTTTGAACTCAACCTTAAGTGCACCATGAACTTATAGTTTTTGCAATTTACAGATTGAGTTCACATTTTAGTGCTTGACATGAATAGTAGAGATGAGTAAGAACCCATCTGAGCTTTAATTCCAATCCTTGTTTGGAGGGAACTTACATTTACTCAATGAACAATTTTTTAAATTTTAAATTTATTCAATAATCTCACTATGCTTGTTTTGGTTAGGTGCGTTTGGGTAGTTAATTGACTTTGTCTTGATATGCATAATGCTCTCCCATGCTTATTTAGAAATGATCTAGGCCATTTTTGAATACTTTGAGCCTTTGCCTTTTTCTTGTGAAAAATTTATCCCTAGTGCTGTGAATGAGCCGAAATTATAAATTTGTTTCCTTGCCACATATGTGACCAAGTCAGTGCAAAATGATAAATATCAACCTCACCTTGGTTCAACAAAAGGGATGAATGATGTTGAAACTCAAAAGAGTTGAATGGAAAAAGAAGATGAAATCCAAGAAAAGGAAAAAAAAAAGGGATGGAAGAAGAGAAAACAATAGAGGGGAAATAAAGAATGATCAAAGAAAAAGGAAAGGGAAATGTTAAGGAAAAGAAGAAAAAAGAAGCAAAGAGTGAAGTGATGGTGTTAGCCTAGAAATCTAATAAAAGGAAGATCTTTTTGAAATAGCATAACAACTCTATTTATTATCCTATTTCCTTCATTTCACTTGCCTCAATATCACCCCGAGGCCCCATTATAACCCTTGAAGTCCTAAATGATCTAGAGAAGCATGGGAGATGCATACTTTTAAAGAACAAGAGAAGTTGGTTTTGCTATCTAATGCTCTAGCATTGCTTTTATGAGATTATGCCAAGGTTGTTTCATTTTTTTATGCATGTGCTTCATTTTTTGATTATATGTGAGCATACTTTATTTTGTGCACAAGATTTCATCTTACATATACACATGGAGAGCATGCCAAGATAACAATAGTGTGATTGATTGTGAAAGACACCTTTGGTGAGTTTTGCATCGAAGCTTAATTTGGATAGCCAAAGTGAATGTGAACTCTGTTGTGTAAATGTTTAAATTACAAGTCTATTTCACACACGCGCGAGTTTGAAAATGAATGTGTATGTGGATACTCTAAAATAGCATTTATGGGTATGATGTGTTCGGGTGTTCAGAGCAAGTTATTTGGACATCCCAGTGCTAGTTAAGATAAAGGAATATGCTTTAAATATTGGATACTATGAAAATAAGTTTATAGGTACCTTCACTGGAAACCTTCACGAGACAAAACTCGTCCACTAGGGATCACCGAGGGGTTTAAAGGCTTATTACATACGCTAAATGCAATTGCGGAATTAGTATAGGTTTATCTTTGTTTTCTAAATTTTTACATTTTTTTTGCTAGAGACTAGCAAAGCTTAAGTTGTGGGGTGTGATGAGCACAAAATATTGCATATTTAATGGCCTCATTTCATGCTTTTTAACTCAACTTTTGCACATAAGTACTTAGAGTTAGATGAAATTATGAATAATGTTGAATTTTTTATGTTGCAGGTAATTATAGCTTAAATGATGGATTTTATAAAATTGCAACTATGTATGGATGTGTGGTGAAGGCATGGACACATTACATGAAGATTTGGAGGCTAGAAAGTGAAGAAATCATGGAGGTATTGGTGTTGGGTAACAAAGGCACTAGCACCACACCATCTGGTAGTAGAGCCTATGTTTTCCTCAATTTTTACCATGATCCACTTCGAATCTGAAAAAGTTAAAAAATGACAGCTTTAGATATGGATGTCTTCTATATTGTGTCAAAATTTCAACTAATCAGACAGTTCTATCAAAAGTAATGACAATTCTATAAAAAATGGTCCGAAGCTGAAAGTGTATCGGTACTCATACTGGTACATGTAGGCTATTGGAGTTCGGGGTATCGGTACACATGCCAGTACGCTTGCCCAAAAGTTCCAAGAACACCTGCAAATAGTGCTCCACTTGCTTGGGGGTCCCACCATTGATTCTCCCACTTGCCCTCTGACTTTTCTTACACAACTATTGTAAACCACCACGTGTTTATATTAATATAGTAATGTACTTGTTTAGTAATTCTCATATATATAGTAACATACTTATGCTGTGGAACTGTTAATATATATATTGATGTATGTATGAATTATGTGGATAGTAAGATTAAATATAAAAATGTTAGTTGAGGTAATAAGGTATGTTGTAGAAGTTGGAAGCATTCCGAAGTGAAAGCACACTTAGGGAGAATTTGAATAAGAAGGAGCTTAGATACTGCCCAAGTGTTTGGATCATATCTTTTTATTTTGATGTTCATTTGATCTGAAATTTTTACTGTATATAGTATACTTTTAGGGCTACAAAATAGTATTTCATGAAAATTTTCTAAATCGACCTCTAAATAGGTCAAAACGGCATTGGAAGTTACAACAGAAACTGGGACGAACGTTCAAGCGTTAAAGTCCGTTCGAACGACTGTTCTCTTGTCTGATGAAAAACGCAAAAGTACTAGGAGCAACCAACGTTTGAAAGCCAAGGTTTTTCGAACGAAAAACCACAATTTTTACTAGGGACGTTCGAACGCCAAGCCCCGTTCGAATGTTACCGACGAATCAGAACATCAGATTTATGTCGCCTGAGATATTTTCTTCCTCTATAAATACTTAAGGCCGCCTCCTTCAGCCTCCAAACACCATTTACAACCCTAGGAAGTCTTGAGAAACAAGAGAGAAAGTGGGGAAACACAGGATCAAAGAGAATTTTCATCTTGAAGTGAATCAAAAACTCAAGTTCTTCAAGAATTCTAAGGAAGAAGAAGGTAGGGGAATTCTTTCACTCTTGTCCATTGATACTTAGGCTTATATATACATGTTTTGACTCTCAAGCTTATATAAATGTATTGAAATCCGTGTTTCTTGATTGTTCTTTCAAATCCTACCATGTTTTGATGGAAGTATAGATTGATATCCATTAAACCTTTGTTCTTGACATCCAAACTTTAGTTTTTCAAGAAGTACGGATTTTCTTCTCGTTGTTCTTGATTCATAAACTTGGTAATTGATATTCATGTGTTATTGATTTCAAGACTTGATATTCATTTGTTCTTGGTTGCGATACTTGATATTCCTTTATTCTTGATAACCAAAACTTGATATTCATGTGTTATTGATTTCAAGGGTTGATATTTATTTGTTCTTGGTTTCAATACTTGATATTCCTTGGTTGTTGATTCTAAATCTTGATATTCATTAGATATTGATTTAAAAATTTAGGGTTTTATTTGGAACAACAAAAATATATATTTTGATGATCTTTTACTTATTGTTCTTGAGAGGGTATATTTGAAAAATACCTATGAAATTGGGAGTTTTTTTTAAATACTAGTAGTTAGAGAAATTGGTTGGTATTGTATCTCTTGTATTGATGTTTGGATGAATATGGGTGACCATTGACTGGATATCGTAGAGTGGGTTAGATGAGTTTCCTACTCCGTGCGGGTTTGAACATTCCCTATCACTGGTAGTGGGGTTGGTGCCTTGCGAGGACCAAACCACTATTCACTCATGGAGACCGTGTTTGGGGGTTAGTATACTATTCCTGCGTTGGATTCCGTCACTGCCATTGTGATGGTACACGCCATTCCTAAAGTCCTTGCGAGGATTGGGTGTGTGTGTGTGGGCTAGAATATTCTCAATGTGTGTATTCATGCGAGAACTTACATAATACCTGAGATACAAATATATACATTGTGGGTTGTGGTTTAATGTGGCTAATGGTGCCTTGTTTCTACAAGAATTTGTTGGAAGTATGAGATTGCACCAGAACTTGTTGGAAATAGTGTGCATTTGGAAATGGTTTATTACTTGTGACTAATGATACCTGGTTTCTACAAGAATTTATTGGAAGTATGGGATTTCACTAGAACTTGTTGAAAATGAGTTGTCATTGGAAATTAATTATTATTTGTAACTTGGTTTTACTCTTCATTTAATTTATTGTTATTGTGTTAACTCGAGATTTGTTTAAATGTCACCGTTTTCTTTCAAAAGCTATATATGATATTTTTTTACACGTGAGACCGCACTGTTTATATGTTTTCTAAACCTTGTTCAAGTTTGGGAGAATGTTGCTACAAAGCTTAGTGCTCACCCCCTACAAATAATATTATTCCCAGATTTCGTGGAAGAACTCGGAGTCGATGAGCAGGTAACTTGAAAAGCTCATGTGGATGGAAGTGTGGATCCCAAGGGGATGGCTTAGAGGAATTGCTCTTTTTATGTCCTATACTAGATAGGCATTTTTGAGACACTGTTAGAGTGATTTTATGTTTATTCTACTGCAAGACACTTAATTTTTGAGATGTAATTGCCATAGTTGGGCATATTCTTTTGGATGATAATGTGGATATTATGTAGGATGAATGAAACTTTCTGTATTTATGAATTTTATTAGTCGCACTCATGATATGAATGATTTAAGTAATGCCGTTCAATGTGGATTTTGGGGCGTTACAACTTCATGCCTCCAACACCATGCTTGAAGACTTTGAAGGCAAACACATTAATGAGGATGAGAGAGAAGGGGACAACCATGTGGGGTGCAGGCTATGCTCTTACTAGCCTGTCAAGAGCCATTAACTCACCCCCCATTGATGGGAGGCCTGCACATACCTTGGGGGGACCACCATGGTCGAAATGGTAAGACTCACACACCATTATATTTAGCATTTACAAGCCATTCAAAGGGTGGCTACCTAAGCTTAGATAGTTCTTCGAAGAAGATGATGAATAGTAGATAGGAAGTTTAGATTTTTGCATATTCTTCCATCCTTTCACTTGTAATTTCTGATAAGACTCTTGCAATCTTCATTTAACGTCTTTAATGTCATTCACTTCAAGTCTATTTCATGTTTAGTTACATGTATTAGATTTCACCAATAATGCTTTCAAGCTTTCTTCATTTTTAGTCTTAAAATGGGTATTGAATATTTTTCTTCTTAGTTTAAGTTTTCTTGCTTCGAGTTAAGTTCCTTGTTTTATTTCTTCATTATGTCCATTTACTTTATGCTTGTCTTGTCTTTATTGATGACTAGCTAGATTTTTAGTTGGTTAATTCAAGGGAGACCTCCTCTTGGATTTTCCTTTTCAACTCATTTTCTTTCCTCTTTCGGTGTACAATGGTTTGGTTTGACTGGGTTGAGAGTGGATGTGGTTATGAGTCTTTGATATTCTGTAGGCTTGATCACGGTTTATGCTTAGATCCTCACCATCTCGTCCCTAACTTCCCACAAATCAGTCATTCATCTATAAACCCTCGGAGGAAGGTTTCGAGTTGATTGGGCATTCTCATTGGAGTGACCTCTTTGGATTAGCCAACACTTGTTTTCTTTCATTTTCCTTAAGAACACAAAACACCAAAAACTCAACCTTAAAGATTTTTACACTTTCTATTTTTGACAAAATCACCTTCACACACTTGAATTTCCCTTCCTTGGGGAGACGACCTTGGAATACTCTTCCAAGTAAAACACAATAAGCAAAAGACTCATTGCGCTTGGGGAGCACTTTAGTGCATTCTCACATTACATTAACATCATTTCATTCCCCCCATTTCTTTATCCTTTCTTTTGACACTATCCCAAGGGAGAGTGACACTCCCCTTCATCCATACGCTATACGTGCAAAAAAGTGATATTTAGGGGTTAAGGGAATACAACAAAAATAACCAAGCACATACTCATCCTAGTCAAACCAAACCGTCTTACACTATAAGGAGGAATGAAAAAAAAGAATTGATTTAGCATACCCAAGAGAAATTTTCCCTTGGATAAACCAACTTAAAGCTTAGCTACTCATATTTAATGCAAGAACATACATAAAGTAAAGAGTCATTGTGAAAAAATGAAGTTTGGAACTTGAATTAATGCAAGGAAAGTTAAACTATGAAGAAGTGCATTTAATGCCCATTTTAAAAGCTTGAAATAAAAAACATGAATGTAACAATGGTAGATTGAAAGATGCTTGACTAATCTTGTAATACGATCATACCCCCTAACATTCATTTCCTCACCTTTTCGCCTAAACACCCTAAACTGCCACACACTAGGACTTACAATAGGGATAACAAGAGGCTTACAGACTGTTGGAAGGACAAAGGCTAGGTGCCCTAGTAAGATTCAAACTTATAAACAATTTTTAGAATTAAACACAAGTTATTTAAAATGAATAGGTTATTCAAATCTAATTCCACAGTTAGTTCTAGATCTTCATCTAGCAACATACCTCATGTTGTGCATGAAGAGCAGTATGAGTGCGAAGTCACTCAAAAAACCCAACAAATTTGGGGTGGATGGAATATACCCAAAGTTCCTAACAAGGAAATTTACAAAACAACTTGGATGCCCAAAGCATTCAATGAGGAATTACAAGTTAAAACAATTGAACAAGTTCATCCTTTAAAAGAAATAGGAGAATTTCACCAACTCTTGAAAAAAGAAACCCTTAAAAAATATAAGTCTAAGGGATTTAACTTTATTCACCTAGGATTAGTCCAAGTAGCAATTAAACCACTTACCACCCTTGGACAAAATTATGCTGTCCTTTTAACCTTATGTGACGGCAGATTCACAGAGTTCCAACCAAGTTTTCTGGGCATGATGCAAGCAAGATTGCATAATGGTCCAGTATATTTTAATTGCTACCCTGACTTTACCTTAAGCCTACGTGATGAAAAAACTGTTAAGGCCCTTACCTTAGGAATAAACCTTACAGGAGATATCACAAAACTTGAGTTTGGCACTGATTCACTTGTTCTTATCTATAGGATTTATTATAAGTGCATCACTACAAACCTCAATGTAAATGCACTAAGGAAAAGTCCTACAGATAGTACTCTTCTAATGGAACCTAGCACAACAAATGCTAATATACAGGTCCCTAGAAGACTCCAGTGGAAAGATGTAACTCTTCCCACAAAATGGTTAATTCAAAACCCTAATTATAAGCCTGATCATGTAGAAACAGAATCAGACTTAGAAACAATTAAGCAATTTTCTGATGGTAATGTTGAAATCTCATTCCACGATACTAGGTCACAGTCTAGTAGAATTTCAACTTATCAAGAAACAAAATATAATAAACCAATTGTCATAAATGAAGGTAGGAAGTCTGAATCTTATTCTAGTTTATCTAGGAGAGATAAAGAAATTGAAAATGAGATACAAAAGAGGTTTCAAAGTCTTAAAATGAAAGGAGTAGATAACACTTCTTCTCCACAGCTTAGTAAACCTTCGTACACTCATTACCAACCTACACCAATTAATCCAGTTAGCACATCTTACTCTAGGTTTAAGGAAGAAGAGGATAAAAAAGAAGATGACTTTACACCATCTCCTACAGCCTCTGTCACCCCTTCTGACTTTGAAAGTTACAAGCCTAGCCCTAATTTAAGTCACCAACTTTATGTCATAAACAAAGAAGACGATTCTTTGTTTTTACCCGACATGACCAAGTTATTAAAAAATATGGTTGAAAATAAAACTAGGTAAAAGGAATTTTTCAAACAGTTTAATCCTGAACAAAGAAAAGATCTTAAAGTTCAATGGATTAAAACAATGGATAAATTAAAATCTGAAATTCAATTTTTTGATTATTTTGATTCTTGTCACAAAAATATAAAAGTAATTACGAAGCATAAGTGGAAGACCACAGATTCAGGAACTGTAACTAGTAGTCATCCACCTGCACAAGCTTTTACTTTTAAATCTGCTGACAAAGATATCACAGCTTCACCATTTAAGTTACCTCCTCCAGAAAATGATAAAGCTTCAACTGAACAAGTAGCTTTAGAAAAATTTCAAAAGAGGATAATTGAACAAAATAATTTCACTAACCAAAGACTCATTACCATAGGCCAACAGTTAGACAAAATTGAAACTAAAATTGAAAAATTACCCGCATCTTCCAAAAAATTGGAAAAACCCTTAATTACCTTACCAGAGGATAGGACCAACTTAGGAATTCCTGACCAACTTAGGATTGCTAAGATTGACCAGCTACTTAGGAAACTAGATGCCCAACCTGAAGCATCACAAACATCCCAAGTAACTGTAATCAATAAGGATTCTGAATCTGAAACTGAAACTTCCATATCTTCATCAGACGAAGATATTAAAATTCTTGAAAAACAATTTGGAGATAGCCCTGATGAATTCAGAACAACTCCTCCAAAGCCTATAGTTTCAGAAATTAGGAAATTAAAAATAATTCCTACAAGTTCTACAAAAAACTGGTATCCCAAACCAACTCCTCCTGATCTTCAATATGAAGAAAGAAATATCTCTAACCAATTTTCTGTCCAATCTAACAAACTTTACGAATGGAATATAGATGGTCTAAGTGAACAAGAAATTTTAAACAAAGTCTACCATATGTCCATGGTAATCAATAGCTATGTAACCAATATGAATGATCCAGAACCCAAGATTGTAGACTTAGTCACCTCAGGATTTACAGGTGTACTAAGAAATTGGTGGGACAAATATCTCACACCAGAATCTAGGGATGAGATCAGAAATGCTGTTGTTACAGATGATGACGGCATACCAATTTTTGATGAATCCATAGGAAGAGCAAAGCCTGATGGATTAAATGTCTTAATCTTTATCATTATAAAACATTTTGTTGGAACACCTTCAAACATTGAAGCTAGGATTCATGACCAGCTTAGTAACCTTAGGTGTCCTACACTGAGTGATTTTAGATGGTATAAAGATGTTTTTATAAGTCGAGTTATGGTTCGTCCAGATTGTAATAAATCTTTCTGGAAAGAGAAATTTGTTAATGGTTTACCTAATTTATTTGCCCATAAGGTTAGACAGGCCCTTAGTAAGGACACTGGGATCATAGAATATGATTCATTGACCTATGGCGAATTAGTCAGCACAATCCAAAAAGAATGATTAAAAATGTGCATTGACTTAAAAATTAGTAAACAATTACAAAATGAGAAAAAGAAAGCTAAATATGAAATGGGTAGTTTCTGCGAGCAATATGGTCTCCCTCCAGTAGCACCATCAACCTCTAGGAAACACAAACACAAATCCCACAAGTCTCATAAATCTTATTCTAGGAATAAATCTTATTATAAAAGAAATAAAGATTCACTCACTAAACCCAAATTTTATAAAAAATCTTCTAAGGAACCTCGCAAGTCTTCTAAAACTCACAAAAAATCTGGAAAAATGTCTAAATGGTTAACTGCCAGCAAAGACAAAGACATAACTTGTTATAACTGTGGCAAAAAAGGACACAAAAGTCCTGATTGTCCAATTAAAAAAGAGGTTAAAAAACTTCACTTAAATGAAAATGAAACCGAAGAAATTCTAAAAATCTTCAGGCTTCATAATCCACCTTCGGATGAAGATTCTTCAGACTCAAACAGTTCTAATAGTTCTTCAGATTCCCCTTCCACAACAAGTGAACCTGATATTAAAATAGGTTGTAATGACACTTGCTGTAACAAAATTAGGGTAATCACAAACCAATCTGAAGAGGAACAGATCTTAATTGATTTAATTAGTAAAATTGAAAACCCGGAATTAAAAGTTAAATATATTAAAAACCTTAAGGATTTATTTCTCAAAAAAGAAAATAAGTCCCTATCTGTTGAAAAACCTTTAGTTAGCATTAACAAAGCTATGGAAAGATTTAGTAGGAAAAAGAAAAAAGAATTAACCCTATCTGATCTTTACAGTGAAATTAATAAATTAAAAATTAAAATAAAAGACTTAAAAAAGCAAGACCAACTTCTTGCAGAAAAATTAAGCCTTTTATCTTCCCAAAATGATCTTGAGCAAGAACCTCAAGATGATAACAACCAATCTGATGATAACCAATCTGACACCTCAACCAGGACACTTTCCCAGCGGATACTCGAGACCTCCACCATGTTGATGGAAACTTCTTGTTTAAAGAAGCTGACATCGAAAGATGTGTGTCCACCAACTAATAACCAAATGAATCAACTGAATACCATAAAAGAAATAAAACTTCAAAAATGGTATTTCCAAGTTAAAATCATAATAGGAAAAAATTTTATTCTTAACACAATTGCCCTTATTGATACAGGAGCAGATGTCAACTGTATTCAAGAAGGAATAATTCCAACTAAGTATTATGAAAAAACTATCCAAAGACTTAGTTCTGCTAATGGCAGTAAAATGAATGTTGAGTATAAATTACCTAAAGCTCATATCTACCAGGATAATGTTTGTTTTAAAACATCATTTATTCTTGTAAAAGATATGACTGACGAAGTAATTTTAGGATTACCTTTCATATATCTATTAACTCCATTCATTATAGATAATGAAGGAATCTCTACTCAACCTTTTAACCAACAAGTTAAATTTAAATTCTTACTCAAACCTGAAGTTAAAGAACTTAGACAGCTCAAGGATGAATCTGTCTCTAAATATCTTAGGAAAATTGATCAAATAAATTTTCTAAAAGAAGAAGTTATTCACAAAAGGATTGAACAACAATTAAAAGATCCAATCCTTAATGAAAAAATCAACCAGTTCAAGGAAAACTTGAACAGGAAGTTTGCTCTATGCTTCCTACAGCTTTCTGGCATAGGAAGAGACATACTGTTGAACTTCCTTACATTAAAGGATTTAATGAGAAAAATATTCCCACTAAATCCAGACCTATCCAAATGAACCATGAAGTAATGGAAATCTGCAAAAAGGAAATTTCCGAACTTCTAAAAAATGGTATCATTAGGAAATCCAAATCACCTTGGTCTTGTCCTGCTTTCTATGTAGTTAAAAATGCAGAATTAGAAAGAGGAACCCCAAGACTTGTAATTAATTATAAACCATTAAATTCTGTTTTGGAATGGATCAGATACCCTATTCCAAACAAACAGGATTTAATTAAAAGATTAAAAGATGCCATAAGATCATACCCCCTAACATTCATTTCCTCACCTTTTCGCCTAAACACCCTAAACTGCCACACACTGGGACTTACAACAGGGATAACAAGAGGGTTACAGACTGTTGGAAGGACAAAGGCTGGGTGCCCCAGTAAGATTCAAACTTATAAACAATTTTTAGAATTGAAACAGCAAGAATTTAAACATGAATCAAGCAATTCAAATATAATTCAGCAGATAGCATCCAGACCGTCAAATGGCTCTGATACCAAATACTCCAGTACAACAGATATCTTGACTAATCTTGTAATACACTTGAAATAAATGACATTAAGCTCAATAAATGAAGCTTACATGTGTCTTAAAGCATTTTACAAGTGAAATGGATAAAGGAAATGCAAAAATCTAACTTCCGTCTCCAAAACTGTCTTCCTCCTTGGGTTTTTCCCTCCACAATGTTGAACAATGCTCTTTAAATGTCAAGTGATCTCTTCATTTTCATCCATGGAGTTGTTATAGCCTGTGTGAGAGGCTTCCCATCAATGGGGGGACTGATTTAATGCATTGGATAGGCTAGGACAAGCCTAGCATGCATCCCCCAAGCTTTTCTCTTCTCTCTCTTCATCATTAATGCATTAGCCTCCAAAGTCCATCTTGATGTGAAGGGACGCATGTATGTGTGTAAGAGATATCAGGGAACAAGTGGGAGAATCATAGGTGGGACCCCCAAGTGGCATGGCTTGAGTTGCAGGCTTTTTGGCATTTCTAGGCAAAACATTCTAGAAGGTCGATGTAAACCTTCCTGAATGTTCATTTCAATAGACAAAACCTTCCGGAAGGTTTTGGTAGTGCATAGGTAGATCAAATTCAAACCTTCTGGAAGGTTTATGGATAAACCTTCCAGAAGGTTTTTATCCAATTTGTCTTTTCTTGGTTTCTTCACCTTCCAAACCTTCCTTTAAGCTATCCCTAATCTCCATTGTATTTAAGCATTACGATGGGGGCTTAACTATCGTTAAAAGATAGATTAAATGCATTTCTCTCCAAATTCACAAGTAAAGCAAGTATAAAAAGGGTATAAAAGGTATACAAATATGCAATATTTTGAGCTAATCACACCACTGAACTTGAATTTTGGTAGTCCCTAGTAAACTTTGTTTCTAACTACAAGAATTGCAACTACCATAACCTATTCACACAAATAAATCACCAAACATACAAAATGCAAAAATCACAATGCATTTAAAGAAATGGACTTGGGCACTGATAAAATGAAACAACTGCGGTTTTTTTCATTGATCATTCTCAAAAGTTCAATATAATGGGTTAAAGTGTCAAAAACAAAACGGCCAAACATTCTAAAGACACTTCTACAATGCCGATAAACTAACCCCAGTTGTATACAATATAAAACCAAAAGAAAACAACAAAAATAACACGACAACACAACAACTCGTCCTCGTCTTCATCATCCTTTCCAACATCCTCATCATCATTGCTCCCATCACCGCTTTCCTCCTCGTCATCAAAATCATAATCATCGAAGCCTCCCACTCTGATGAATGTAGAATTCATAGGAGCAGAGGCAGAAGGTCTGGAAGCTAGAGGTCCACCAGGAATGGGCTCACCCGAGAAAGTAAGTTGGAATAGTCTAATCACCATCATCGATAGCTCGTACATCATAGCCTCTAAAGAGTCCATACGTTGTTTATGGTACGAGCCGGGGGTAGAGTTGGAAGGTGCAGAGGATAATGGGCCAACTGAAGATGGTGGCCTTGTTGAAGATGGCTCTGGCCCCAAGGCATTGGCTCTCTCACCCCCGGTCCTAGCTTCCATCTTACTGTTGTTTGACTTCCCAATGACACCAATCTCTAGGGGTAGCAACGTATCATAGGTATAGGCCTTGACATTCTTGTGGGAACACACATCCAAGTGACAAGATTGTTGAAGGGGAGGTTCGCTTTTGGCTTTGCAGCCTGAGCAAACTCCTTCATCACCTCACAGTTCAAAAGGGCCACATCTATGACCTTCCATATCATAAAATCGTGAAGTAAGGAAAACTTCTCCACATTCGGGCTCTTCTCCAAACTCCTAGGTATCAAATTATTGTGGGGGACTTTTTCATTACCGTGTAGGAGTGCTTGAGGCCCCTGACTAGAGTTGTCCCTTTGAATTTATTTTGGTCCTTGTAGGTGAGTTTGACATACTTGGATAGGATCTTAATACCTCCGACATTGTGTTGGTACACTGGGGTGTTGGAGGGGCTTTTCTACTTCATCAATGTGGCAATCACGTCCGGGGTCACGTCGAACGTCTTCCCCCACATGTTCATCCTAAGCACACTACCATCTTCGCCTAACACCGTCAAGTTGTATCCGCTCACCAGCTCAAACCTAATTCCTAGTACATGCCCCTCGATAAGTCTCATTGCATCATTGGTTGGCCCAAGGGTGATCTTGTCCATTAACCTCTCAGACATGACATTTTTCTCATTGATCCTTTGTCTACGGGCATCGTGTCTCGCTTTCATCCTTCTCTCCTCCGGTCTCCACTACTCGGGCCATCAATGCTCCTCTTGCAGGAGCTAGTGCCCTCTAGTTGAGGAGAATTTGGTCTTGTTCTCTTTGTGTGGGCCATGGTGATCAACAGTGCCCCTATATCAAGGAATGAAAAATCCCATAGCATAAGCCACTCTACAGGCACAAATGCATTACGAGAAGTCTTTCCTATACGATCCATGGCAAGTGATTTCTAGAAAATCAACAAGATCATGAGAATTTGAGAAAATTTGGAGACCTAGGGTTTTTGTGAGAACACCACAATTTTCGGCAAAAATCCACTCAAAATCAACCCTAAACAAGAGAAAATTAAGATTTTATGGTTTGGGTGAGGTGTTTTGAAGTTTGGAAGAAGTTAGAGGAAGAGTTGAGAGTTTGGGAGCTTGATATTTGGGGAAAATGTGAAGGGTATTTCAAAAGTTCTTAACTTAAAACCCTCATTTTTAGCATTTTAGGCAATACCTTTCGGAAGGTCGATATAAACCTTTCAAAAGGTTTTGCTCACTCTGGGGCAAAATTGTCCTGTAATGAAAACCTTCCGGAAGGTCGAAGAAAGCCTTCCAGAAGATTTTGTCTTTGCTGCAAAACTATTCCTATGGTCCAAAGTTCACTTTCAAACCAAAGTTTTTGAATTCCCAAGCATTCTTACAAACTATCTATGACATTCAATCTACTAAAGAATTTAACCACACATGTGAACCACAATTGAGTGATTATTGCCTAAAGTTATTTCCAAAATTGCAACATGATTTAAAATTTTGATGATTTCAAAATACAAGACGTGGATTTCTAAGTTTAACTACCAAAATGAATACTCAAAATGAAAAACATAGGTTCATATGACAAGGGCATTCTTAAATCTTATCAAATATTGAAAGTTGAGCAATATTCTCCCATCTTACAAGCCTAGGGTTGCATGACAACATTGTTCAACTACCTGAATCAAGCACACAAGAGCAACACCATGGCTTTAAATGCTAGTCTAGAGTATGCACCAACACATTCATTTTTGAACTCGTGTGTATGTGAAATAGACATGTAATTTAAACATTTACACAATGGAATTCACATTCACTTTGGCTATCCAAATTAAGCTTCAGCGCAACCTCACAAAAGGTGTCTTATAACAATGAATCACACAATGGTTTCTTGACAGGCTCTCCGTGTGTATATGTGAGATATAATCTTGTGCACAAAACAAAGTATGCTCACATATAATCCAAAAATTAAGCACATGCATAAGAATGAAACAACTTTGGCATAATCTCATAAAAGGAATGGTAGGCCATTAGATAGCAAAATCAACCTTTCTTTTTCTTTGAAAGTATGCTATCCCCATGATGACTCTAGATCATTTAGGAATTTCAAGGATTATAATAGGGCCTTGGGATGACATTGAGGCAAATGAAAAGAAGGATATAGAATAACAAAGAGGGTTGTTTTGAGTGCAAGACATTTGTTTCAAAAAGAACTCCCTTTTATGGGATTTTCAGTCTACACCATCACTTCACTCTTTTTTTTCTTCTTTCCTTAACATTTTCCTGTTTTCTTTGATCATTCTACTTTTTCACCCCTTCTTCCCTCCCTTTCATTGGATTTTCCATCATTTTTAATTCAAGTTTTTTAATCCAACTTCATTCATCCAATTTGTTGAGTTTCTACACTACAATTCCTTCTCTTTTATGATCACTCATATGCAGCTCTATGAACAATCAAAGTGTGGTAGATTTTTATCATTTTGTACTGGCTTGGTCAAATGTGGGGCATGAAACGAATTTACAATTAGGCTCAAACACGGCACCAAAGATAATTTCACAAGAACAAGGCTACGACTCAAAATAGATCAAGGACAACCTAAGATCATTTCTAGATACGCATATGGGAGCACTGTGCATATCAAGAAACAGTCAATGAACTACCCAAATGCACCTAACCTAAACAAGCATAATGAGATTATTGATAAAATTTGGAATTTGAAAAATTATTCCTTGAATAAATGTAAGTTCTCTCAAATAAGGGTTGACCCTGAAGCTCTCATGGGTTCTTACTTATCTCTGCTACTCATGTCAAGCACTAAATGTGAATCCAATCCGTAAATTGCCAAAATAACAAGTTCATGGTGCACTTAAGGTTGAGTTCAAAAGCAAACACATATGTGATACTCAAGCATAGGATGAATTTTTATAATGTGGTCACGTATTCAAGGTTCAATGCAAAGATCAACATATCGACAAACTTATAACACTCTAAATAGGGGAATACAGATCAACATTCAGATATTTTTCACAAAGTTTTTTTCAAATTTTCACATAATTTTCAACTATTTGTAAACAAAAATCTATAAGATATGTGAAAGGTGAATTTCACCACAAAAATTGGTATTATTAACAAAATTTTTCACAAATGGTTGGTGTGTCATACAAATGGTACACCTTACCCCTAACTCGATTCATGCATTATCCTCATTGTAAAAAAAATATATGATATGCAATGAAAGACTGTAAAAAAGATGAGTAGGGTTAGAGAACACCTTGAACTTGAGCGTTGACCAAAACACCAATATCTACAAATAAGAAAGAAAACATTGTACGAAAAATTAAAGTAACTAAACATGAACAATTAAAGTAAGTGAAAACGATTGTATACTAAAGACTATATGAAAAGTTAATCCTCCAACAAGTTCAAGTAAACTGGATCCACCAATTCTTCCTCCACTCTTTGACCTTCATAACCTTTGAAAAATTGCTTAAGCCTTTGGCCATTGACTTGAATGTCTTTGTATCCTCGGGGTTGATTATTTCCATGGCTCCATTGGGGTAGACCAACTTGACAAGATTGCGCCCATCCCAACGAGATCTAAATTTTCCTTGAAAGATACAGTGATGAGAGTTGTACAAGAGAACTTTTTGTCTAGGCTCAAATGATTTTCTTACAATGGATTTTTTTCATGAAAGATCTTAGCCCCTCTCTTTTGAAAATTTTCAGCTCTTATATGCATCTCTATGAATCTCCTCTAATTCATTCATCTCTAACTTCCAATTCTTTCCAGCCATTCTCAAATTAAAGTTCAAGGTCTTGATAGCCTAATAGGCCTTGTGTTCCATTTCAACCGACAAATGGCAAGCATTGCCATAGACAAGTCTATAGGGTGATATGCCTAGAATGGTCTTGTAAGTAATGCGGTAAGCCCATAGGGCATCAGTCAATCTAAATAACCAATCTTTCATATTAGGGTTCACCGTTTTTGCTATGATGTTCTTGATCTCCCTATTGGCCAACTCGGCTTGGCCATTGGTTTGTGAGTGATAAGCGGTGAGCACTTTGTGTGTGACTCCATACTTATGCATTAAGAATGCAAATGGCCTATTATAGAAATGCGAACCACCGTCACTTATCATTGCATGAGGCATCCCGAACCTTAAAAACATGTTCTCTTTTAGGAACTTGATCATGACCCAGTGGTCATTGGTCTTGGTTGGGATAACCTCCACTCACTTGAACGTAGTGGTCATTGGTCCACTATTAGCTGAATATACAGGTAGCCAAATGACACGGGGAAGGTAACCATTAAGTCAATTTGCCAACAATCAAACATCAAAATAACAAGTACAGGGGAGAGGGGAATCATGTTCCTTCGGGTCACACTATCCAAACATTAGCACTTATCGCATTCTTTACAGAAAGAAACAGTCTTTAATTCATGAGGGGCAATAAAAATCTGATTGTAAAACCTTTGTCGAAGTCTTCTTGGAAGAGAAGTGTCCACCGAAAGCTTCAGAATGGAAAAATACAAGGATGTCTCGTTGTTTATTCTCAGGTACGCATCTCCTTAAGAGTTGGTCAGGGAAATACTTGAACAAGTACGTGTTATCGAAGTAAAAGTACTTCACATCTGCCATAAAACTTCATCTATCCTGCGGGCTCTAGTGCGGTGGTGTTTGTCTTGTAGCAAGATAATTGCATATGTCAGCATACCATGGAAAAACATAATGAATAGATAATAAGTGCTTGTCAGGAAAAGAGTCAGGGATAGGAATATGCTCATCAGCATCTTGAACCACAATTCGGGATAAATGGTTCACTACCATGTTATCAACTCCCTTTTTTGTCTTTGATTGTCAAGTTAAACTCTTATAGTAAGAGTATCTACCTAATAAGTCTCGATTTTTTATCCTGTTTAGACAAAAGATACTTCAAAGCAGAGTGATCGGTATAGACTACTATAGGTGAACCAATGATGTAAGACCAAAATTTATCTAACGCAAATACTACCACTAACAACTATTTCTCAGTGGTGGAGTAATTCATTTGTGCTTCATTAAGAGTTATAATACCATAGTATATTACACAGGTCTCTTTTCTTCCCTTGGACCGAGCATTGTGCCAACCGCATAATCACTCGCATCGCACATAAGCTCTAACGGTAAACTCCACTTGGGTGATCACATAATTAGAGTTGTAAAGAGCATGTTTTTTAGTTTTTTAAATGCTGCCTCACAATTGTCCAGCTACAAAAATGGGACATCCTTGGAGGGTAAATTGGTCAAGGGTCGAGCCAATTGATTAACAATCAAAATAGCATACTCTTATGCCATGTTTTGGACTATTATGCTTTGGTGAAGCTTAAAGAATGATGGTTCAGGTCTTAAAGTGAACAAGGGTTCAAAGGCACCAAAAAAGCATCCCTTCGTGGCAATCACAGCATTTTAAGGAACTAGTTGCAGAAGCTTGGAATAAGGAAGGAATGTTCGAACATCAAACACCGTTCGAACGATCATGATAAACCAGGCCTGAAACTGTTATCTATGTTGCAGGAAAAACCCAAAACCCTGGAGATTCAAGAACTATCTTCGAACGGTACTTAACGTTCAAACGTCTACTAGAGCAAGGACAATATCAGACTGACTGAAGACATGGCGTGTAGCAGACTTGCAGAGTTGCAGTCAGAAGGCCCTGGCACTTGAGTGCCACGTTCGAACGGTGGCCACCGTTCGAACGCCCCAGGAATTATTGGACAGATCAGTTAAGATTCTGCAAGGACCTGGAGGGAAGATCTACATGAAGACTTGGAGGAAGATTTTGGGACAGAAACCACGTGTGGACTGACATAACTGACATGAACTGCATCCTTCTGACGTTTGAACGGAAGAGAGCAACGACAGAGGAACCGTTCGAACGCCCAAACCGTTCGAATGGTGTGGACAGACTGCCTGCAGAGTGGTTGGCATTTTACTTTGACTTTGACGCCCAGCTCTATTCTTTTACCCCCTCCCTGCCTTCTCCTTGCCTATAAATACACTTAGTTTTGTGTAAAAGAGACACACATGGGTGGAACCATTTGAGGGATTCACCATTTAGCATTTCATCACATCCATTTCTATTATTGTCTTAGTCTTTTTCTTTACTAGAAGAAGTGGGGAGTTTAGATTCCCACTCATTTCCTTTACATTAATGTTCCCATTTACATTTACTTAAGAGTTGTAATTCCTTTATTTACTTTAAGTCTTTACATTTATGTTCTTGATTTACATTTAGTCTTTACATTTATGCCTTTATTTCCTTCTAGTCTTTACATTTATGCTCTTACATACATGCTTTTACTTATGTCTTGCACTTTCATTATTTGAGCTCCCTTCATGCTTAGAGGAGTGAAACTCTTCCACTTTTCTAGAGCTTTACCAAAGCTGTCAAGGGTGGAACGTGATTCACTCATTTTTCGTTGAATATTGGCTCTTTGTTAATTATACTTTTACGTCGTGAAGCCCTCTACTTAAAGGGATGAGCATCACTCAATTTTCTAGCTTTACCAAAGTTATGAAGAGTGAGTAGTTCTCATTCACTCTTTAGTAAGAGGTAAAGGACATGTGGTGATTACCAGGATATCATATGATGCTTTGTTCTAATGCTTAATGTTCATATTCCCTTGCTTTTGGATGATTGATTGCATCTAGCAAAGCTAAAGTACTTTGTATAATCGATAGCCTTCCTATGACACGGATGACTCCTGCATAGAAAGACTCTTCGTTTCAAGACAAGTACCCCGGCTAGATCTTCATGACTACCCTTTAATCATCCCCCTTTATCAAGCTTCATTAAAATGATGAACTATTAAAGCCACGGTTGAATGTCATGAAGAATTACTTGTTTGTTTGTACATGCGATAATTCTCGGTACAGATAATTCTTGTAAACTTCTAGTTAGACCTTGGAACCATGACCTTAATAGGCCATTTCTATCTTCCGATTGACTCGCTGTTGACATGGGAGTTAATTGAGTCATCAAGAAAAAATATCATATTTCGGATAATTGACCACAAATCTCGATCCTCGAACTAAAGAGTGATTTCTCTGCCATTTGAATCAATCGTATATTTTGTCTAGAAAACTCTTCGAAAAGAATTTAATATTCTGTTCAAGGAATTTACCCGCATCTCACAACCCTAAAAACTCAAAAGTTTCAATCAATTGGTTTCCTTCACCGATTACTTTAGAACACCAAAACTACTGGTTCCCTGTTGATTCGACTCCGGACTCAAACCGGATTATTACAACTTGACCGCCTGCACTTGGGTGTACACATTCCGGATCAAGTCATGTTTTTGGCACCGTTGCCGGGGACCCTTGTAAAAGTGCTTTACAGGTAAAAGGTAAAAAGACCTTTTCTTTTCGTATAGATGCTTCTGTTTACTGTAAATAATTTATTTTGTATTCATTTAATTTATGTCTGAGAATGCTCCTCACTATAAAAATTTACCGGTAGAATCTTCTGGATCTGTGAACCAATCTAAACCAAATTCACCAAGATCAATAGCAGACTCTTGTGAGAGTTTTATGGCAAATGTTGATAGAAATGGAGAGGTTCCCGTAAGGGAAGATGAAGGGCCTAATCTTCGAACTTTGCGAGATTATCTGAATCCGACAAGAAATAGTATCCCCTCATGTTTTGTATTTCCTCCAGATGCACCCCCTTTATAGTAAAGTCGGGGACTGCACAGTTGTTGCCTGTTTTCCATGGATTAGATACTGAAAATCCTTATTTGCATATGAAAGACTTTGAAGAAGTGTGTGGAACATTTCAAGACAATTTTGAATTTGCCAAGATAAAACTTTTTCCTTTTTCTCTAAAGGACAAAGCTAAACAATGACTAAATTCTTTAAAATCCCTTTCCATGCCAACCTGGCAGATATTTCAAAATGATTTTTTTAGAAAATTTTTCCCCTACATCGGACTAACATGCTAAAAAGGCAAATTATGAATTTTTCGGAGAAAAAAGGGAAAACATTTTACCAAAGTTGGGAAAGATTTAAAGAACTACTCCAAGCTTGTCCACACCATGCTTTTGAAATTTGGACTCTAGTAGGATTCTTCTGTGATTTCTTACCCTCTAGATTGTGGCAGTTTGTCGAAATGATGGCCCAAGGAGAATTTATGGGTAAAAGTCCGGAGGATGCATTCTTTTTCTTTGACACTATATCTGATAGTTCTCAGATGTGAGACTCAGCCTCCCCTACCACTAGTGAAGCTAGACCATCCACTTCCCAAGGGGGAAAGTATATCTTGAAAGAAGATGATGACCTGAGAGCAAAAATGCCCACCTTATCTCGAAAGCTTGAAGCCTTAGAGATGAAAAAAATTCTTCTAGTTGAATTGGGTCCACCCACAGAACAAATGTGTGGGATTTGTGCATTGGCAGGACATCCTACTGGGGGATGTCTTACCATCCCTGTTCAAAGAAGTCTTGTTGGAACAATCAAATGCAATTTCCAATTTCAACAAGTCTTAAAAACAACCCATACTCTGAAACATACAATCCAGGGTGGCGGAACCATCCGAACTTCAGTTAGAGGAACACACAGCCAATTTCCATGAGCCAACCACAAAATTCACAACCACCACCTCAAGGACCTCCTGCATATCAACCATACCAACCACCGCACAAAAGAAACCTTGAAGATACACTGAACCAGTTCATGCAAAGTCAAATGAACTTCAATGCACAGAACACCCACTCCTTTGAAGATCTTAAAAGTCACATCCAAAAGCAGACTCAATCCATGGCTACACATGAAAAGGGCAAATTTTCTGCCCAACCAAAACCTCTACAAGATCAAGCTCAAGTTGTCACTACACTGAGAAGTGGTAAAGTGATTAACAAAACTGTCAGGAACATGTTGTTTCCAAAATCAGTTGAACATGAACTTGTGGATGGAAAGGAACCTGATCCTGAGATAAAGCAAGAACCAGAACCTTCTAAAGAAGAGGAACCTTCACATCTAACTTCTGCTCCTTTCCGACATAGACTTCAGGCTACCCAAAAGGTGAACCATCAGCCTGAAATTTATGAGCTTTTCAAGCAAGTAAAAATCAGCATTCCACTTCTCGATGCAATCCAACAAGTACCATCTTATGCCAAGTTTCTAAAAGACTTGTGCACAGTCAAGAGAACCCAGAATGTCCAGAAAAGAGCCTTCTTAACTGAACAACCCAGTGCCTTGGTACAATGCAAAACCCCTCCAAAATACAAGGACCCTGGATGTCCAACTGTCTCATGTATCATTGGAGATTTCAAAATAGAACAAGCACTGTTAGATCTTGGGGCTAGTGTCAATTTGCTACCTTATTCTGTCTACCAACAGTTGGGTCTGGGTGAACTCAAACCCACTAGTGTCACACTCCAGTTAGCAGACATATTTGTTAAAATTTCTAGGGGTATTGTGGAAGATGTACTTGTCCATGTGAATGATTTTATCTTCCCAGTTGACTTCATTGTTCTAGATACTCAACCAACATTACATTCAGAGAATCAAATTCCTATCATCCTTGGCCAACCCTTCCTAGCAACTTATAATACACTAATTAATTGCAGGAATGGAGTCATAAAATTAACCTTTGGGGATTTGACTCTTGAACTAAATATTTTTAATATTGCTAGACACCCAGGAGAGGATGAGGACGAAGGGGAGGTAAACTCCATTGAATCAATGATACAAGAACATCTGATTGACACGTTCAGTGAGACTTTGCCCGACTCACCTTTGATTGAGTCTGACTCAGCTGAGTCAAAACCAAGAAGTTGTCCTACTCACACTGTTGAGACATGGGTGCCCAAATTTGAGGAACTTTCACCACATAGCACAAAGCCAATCTCATCAAGTGACAGGCCACCTACGGCTGAATTAAAACCTCTTCCATCCGACCTCAAGTATGCATTCTTAGGAGAAAACATGTCATACCCAGTGGTAATCTCATCTAAGCTCACAGACTTGCAAGAGTCTAAACTGATTGAAGTTCTTAAAAGACATAAAAACACCATTGGGTGGACCATCTCTGACTTGAAGGGCATAAGTTCGTTAGTCTGCAATCATGCAATATATCTTGAAGAGGATTCAAAACCCTCCAGTCAAATGCAGAGACGACTTAACCCTCACATGAAGGAAGTCGTGAGAACAGAAGTACTCAAACTCTTAGATGCAGGAATAATTTTTCCCATCTCCGACAGTAAATGGGTAAGTCTAACCCAAGTTGTGCCCAAAAAAGTCTAGGGTCACAGTAGTCAAGAATGATGCCAACGAACTAGTGCCTACTCGAGTCATCACAGGATGGTGAATGTGCATTGATTACCAAAAACTGAATTTGGTAACTAGAAAAGACCATTTTCCTCTCCCATTCCTTGACCAAGTTCTAGAAAGAATTGCAGGCCATGAATTTTACTGTTTTTTGGATGGGTATTCCAGGTACAATTAAATTGACATTACTTTAGATGATCAGAAGAAAACCACATTCACATGTCCCTTTGGAACCTTTGCATTTAAAAGAATGCCTTTTGGACTTTGTAACGCTCCTGCAACATTTCAAAGGTGCATGCTAAGTTTGTTTAGTGACATGGTTGAAAATTTTTTAGAAATATTTATGGATGATTTCTTTGTCTATGGTAAGGTGTGAAGAAGCTAATCTAGTGCTCAATTTGGAAAAATGTCATTTCATGGTAACATAAGGCACTGTCTTGAGTCACATCGTATCATCTGAGGGCATGAAGGTTGATAAGGCAAAAATTGATTTAATTGAAAATTTGCCAGCACCCAAGACTGTAAAGGATGTCCGGTCATTTCTGGGACATGCAGGTTTTTACAGGAGATTCATAAAAGACTTTAGTACCATAGCTAAACCTATGTGCCATCTCCTAAGTCAGGATGTAATTTTTAACTGGAATGAAGCTTGCCAAAAATCTTTCGAGAAGCTAAAGGGCATGCTAATTTCTGCCCCAATAATGCAACCTCCTGACTGGACTCTACCCTTTGAACTAATGTGTGATGCAAATGATCATGCTGTAGGTGCTGTATTAGGGCAAAGAAAAGATAAGAAACCCCAGGTAATTTACTATGCAAGCAAAACTTTGAATCATGCTCAAATGAATTATTCAACAACTGAAAAAGAATTGCTTGCTGTAGTTTTTGCTTTGAAAAAGTTTCGTTCTTATCTGGTTGGTTCTTCTGTTATTGTCTTTACGGGCCATACAGCCCTAAAATTCTTACTCACAAAGAAAGATGCCAAACCAAGGCTCTTAAGATGGATACTCTTGCTTCAAGAATTTGATCTTGTCATTAAAGATAAGAAAGGGGTCGAAAATGTGGTGGCAAACTGATTGATTGATAAACCTAACCTCAACTAACCCCTAATTACTCTCCCTCAAATGATGCAATATATGGCCGGGGGAGAAAGATTTCTTCTCCTAGGGATAGTGTCAAAAGAAAGGACAATGAGGCAAGGAAAATGGAATGATGTAAAATGGGATGCGTATGTACAAAAGTGCTCCCCAATCGTAAGGAGACTTTCATGTGTCGTGTGTTACTTGGAAAAGTATTCCAAGGTCGTATCCACAGGGAAGGAAATGAAGTTTTGTAAAAGTGATTTTGCAAAAAGATAAAGAAAATGTTAAATCTTTTATTTATGTTTTGGGGTTGTGTTTGTAAATGAAAATGCAAGAAAATAAGTGTTGGCTAATCCAAAGGATTCATTCCAATGGGAATACCAAATCAACTCAAAGCCTTCCTCCGATTGAGCATAAATGAACGATTGATTCGGGGGAAGCTAGGGACGAGATTGGTGAGCATCTAAGCATAACCCGTGACTAGGCCTACAGGATATCAAAGGCTTACCAACTCATCCACTTTCAACCCCGTCAAACCGAACCATTTGACTCAAAAGGGAGGAATGAAGAAGAGTTGAAATGGAATCCCCAAGAGGAGGTCTTCCCTTGGATTAACCAACTCAAATCTTAACTACTCATATTAAACGCAAGACATTCATAATGTAAAGAGACAAGGATGAAATGGAGCATGAAACTTAACTTAAATCAAGAAATCTTAAATTATGAAGAAAAACATTCAATACCCATGGTGAAAGCTAGAGTAAAGGATTAAACTAGAAATGAACTTGCAATAAATGACATTGAAGACTTTAAACAAAGTTTAGAAGATCCTTACAAGAGATTACAAGACATTGGGATGAAGAAAATGCAAAAATATAAACTTCTAGCACTATTCATCTTCTTCTTCTACTCCTAAGCTTAGGTAGCCACCCCTTGAAAATGCTGAATAATGTTGTATATATGGAGTGTGTGTCTTCAATTTTCGTCCATGAGGGTCCCTAGCATATGTGTGCAGGTATCCCATCCATAGGGGGATGAATAGATGCATTGCACAGGCTAGGAAAGGCCAAGCCTACAACACACAATGGCAGCCCCCTTCTTTCCCATCCCCATTAATGTCAAGCCTTCAAAGTCTTCCAAATGTGTAAGGAATGCCTGCTCTTGTGTAAGGTAAAGATGGGGGGAAAGTGGGAGAAGTGTAGGTGGGACCCCCAAGCTTCAAAGTTGAGTTACAGGCTGTTTTTTTGGCCAAAAAATTTGTGGTACCGGTACTAGGTACCGGTACTGTTTTTCTGCACTGGACCACCTTTGGTAGAAATGTCATAACTATGGATCTAACCGTTGGATTGAGAGAAAATTTTGACACGATACAGAAGACATCAAGATTTACAACTTTCATGTTTTGAACTTTTCCAGATTTTGTGTAGATCATAGTCCAAATGGAGGACAACCGAGGCAGTGCTTCCCAGTGTTGTGGCAGCTGGTGTCTTTGTTCCAAAACACCAATACCTCCTTGATTTCTTCACTTTTATGCCTCCAATTCTTCATGTATTGTGTCCATGCCATTACCACACATCCATCATAGTTGCAAGGTCCTAAAATTCAACATTTAAGCTATCAAAACATGCAACATCGAGAATTCAACATTATTCATAAAATAGGCTAACACTAAGTAATTAAATGCAAAAGTTGAGTTATAATGAATGTAATGAGGCCATGAAATGTGTCATATTATGTGCTCATCACAGACCATCTTTCTGGATTAACATATGAATTTCAAGAGGATGGACTGCCAATCAATGAGAAATTCCCTGATGAACAACTGTTCATAATTGATGAAACCCCATGATATGCAGACATTGCTAACTTTTTAGCTATTGGAACATTTTTCCGTCATTCACTGCCATGGACAAGAAATTCTTGAGGGAAGTTTGGAATTTCTTTTGGGAAGATCTCTATGTATTCAAATATTATAAGGATCAGATCATAAGACGTTGCATTCCAGCTCAGGAAAGCAAACAGGTAATATCATTTTGTCAATCTGAAGTATGTGGTGGCCACTTTTCATCAAATAAAACCGCTGCAAAAATCCTGCAGTCTGGTTTTTATTGGCCTACACTTTTTAAAGATGTCCATGCATTTTGTTTAACATGTGATAGATGCCAAAGATTAGGAAATATTTTAAAAAGAAACATGATGCCTTTAAACTCAATTCTGGTGATTGAAATTTTTGACTGTTGGGGCATCGATTTTATGAGACCATTCTCACCTTCCTTTGGCTATCTATACATTTTAGTGGCAGTAGACTATGTTTCCAAATGGGTTGAGAATATTCCATGCTAAAATAATGATCACCAAACGGTGACAAGATTTTTAAAAGAAAATATTTTGTCCCAGTTTGGAATTCCTAAAGTACTCATAAGTGATGAGGGTTCTCATTTTTGCAATCGTTCTTTTTGGAAGTTGATGAAAAAATATTTAATTTTTCACAAAGTTGCGACCCCTTATCACCCACAGACTAGTGGACATGCGGAATTAGCTAATCGGGAGATCAAATTAATTTTAGAAAAAAAATGGTGAACCTAGATCGCAAAGATTGGTTATCAAGACTGACTGATGCACTCTGGGCATATCGTACTGCTTTTAAAAAAATTTTGGGCATGTCGTCATATCGATTAGTCTATGAAAAACCGTGTCACCTACCTGTGGAGTTGGAACATAGGGCATACTAGGCCATTAAAACAATGAATTTTGACCTGGACAAAGCTGGATTTTCAAGAAAATTTCAGATAAATGAATTGGAAGAATTGAGAAATGAAGCGTATGAAAATGCTAAAATTGCAAAGAACAAGATGAAAGTTTTTCATGACAAGAACATTGTACGAAAATCTTTTGAACCTTCCCAAAATGTCCTGTTATTTAATTCGAGACTACGCCTATTCCCTGGAAAGTTAAAAACAAGATGGACTGGACCTTACATTGTCAAAAAGGTGTTTGATCATGGAGCAATAGAAGTGGAAAACGCACATAACGGTAATATCTTTACTGTTAATGGTCTGAGGTTGAAACCATTTTTGGAAGGCTTTGTTAAAAATGTGGAAACCATTAACTTAATAGAACCCGAATATCACTCCGAGAATCACGTCTACCGGCACTCAAAAAGATCGGATAAGTTAAAAACTTGACCTGAGGAGACATCATCATGAGACCCCACCACCCTTTCCCATCCCTTCCCATCTGTCACCATTGAGCCGCCTATTTCATCTCCCAACCACATTTTTTGTCTACTCCCACCGCCTTTACTCTTCTTTTCTTCTTCTTCTTTGCTTTCTGTCCACTTCACCGTCCTTATTCGTTCTTTTCTTCTTTCTTTTTCTTCTTCGTTCTTTCTTCTTCTTAGTTTCCTTTTGTTCTTAGTTACAAGAACCGACCACACCCAAGCGAAATCATGTCCATGCACCCAGAAGAGCAGACTACGATTCTGATATTGTACATTGTTTTACTTCAGTTGTTAATGGGTCTATTGTTGCTTTTCGCAATCACGTACAAGCCTTACAAGCCTACCTTTGATTCGGATCTAAGCCAAAAGGATTAATGGTTGCATTTGGATTTGTAGGTATCTGAAGAAGCACGGATCACCGCAGTTCAACCTCTTTCCAAGAATCATACTGGTAAATCAAAACATTGGTGACAATGTTCAGTTCAGGTTAGGGGTGTGAGAACTTGTAGTTCATATTTTGCATGTATTTTATTTTTGTACCCGTGCCATAAAATTTTTAAAATTTTTGTTGTTTGGTGTTGTTGTTTTTGCCTTGCTATATCTATGGGTCAGTTTAAACTGTCTTTGTGACTGGCAGACGTTAAAGAACCAGATAGTGAGTCTAGGAATCATGGATATTAAACTTTTTTGGTTTAGTCTAGAAGCTCTACGCAATTTTTCATCAGATGTGCATAATATAATCATGAGAAAAGCAAGGTTGGTAAGGAAAAATGAGATCCGAGAGTAGCAAGCAAAACCCCTCTGTGGCAGAAGCACTTTTGCTAAATGCCGACGTACCAAGAGACTTGGTGCTTGTAAATAGTGTGGCCGGGTATTTCATGATAAAAGATACAATCAGTGCTCTGAACTGATTTTTGGTCGCGCACTCGATCGATTAGACTGGATAGTGAATGGGCAGAGTAAGGATTATCCTGACACGCCATCCTATTCCGGTGTTATGCTTAACCAGTTTGTGCGACAAGAGATTAGGAGAGTCACTGGTAGTTCAAGCTACACAGAGGGTGACTCGGATTAAGATTGTTTTCCGATAAGCTGTGGAATGATTGTGTGTTGAGGAATGAAAGCCAATGTTCCAAATTTTGGAAAAAATTTAGTATATATTTTTCTACTTTTTGATTTCTGCTTTGAAAATATGGGCCGAGTAAGGAATGTCCCAAAATACCAACCTCAAGTGTGGGTGGGGATTTATCCTGAGATGCCATGAATTTTTGTTTTGAATTTGTGATGTTCAGCCTTCTCTGATTGTGTATAGTGTAACAGAAAATTTTAATTTTGATCTACCGTTCGAACGTTGGTTCCGTTCGAACGGTTTCTGCTCGCAGTACTTTGCCTTTGATGAATTCTCTGATGAATTCAATGTACTGGGAGCAACACATTTGAGTTTTGGTTTAAGCGTTCAAACATTGAGTACTGTTCGAACGCATGATGCTTGCAGTACTTTTGTGACTGATGAACTCTCTGATGGAAACACTGTAGAAAACCCAAAGCACTGGGTGCAACACCTTTGATTGTTTGGTTAACCGTTCGAACGGTACGACGCAAACTATAAAAGCCTGATTGTCTTTTTCATTTCAAAAACCCTCAAATCATTCTGAAATTCTCCAACCCTAGGGCTCGTTTCTCAGTTCCCATACCCTAATATCCCCACACAACCCAAGAAACATCAATTAGACTCTCCCCTACCCATCTCCAGCTAACAAGCATCAACCCCAGACCTCAAGCCCAAATTTTTAGTTCTCCCTCAAGCTCCACACCGTTCGAACGACCATGCCTCGAATGACAATTCCTATTAAGCGCAAGCCACCAGTCAATCAAGAACCCAACTGGGTTGAGGAAGTAGTCCAAGATGAGAGAGGCAAAGAGAAGAGAAAGAGGTACGATCGTACCAGATTTCTAAGTGCTATGAAAGAACAAAGGTATGAAAATTTCTTTAAAAATCAAGTTGTGGTGTGTGAGAGGGACGTTGTAGTCTCTGATTTTGCTGAGCTAGGTTTGCTGGAGGAAATGGAGAGAAGAGATTGGGTGTTACATTTGGATAATGGAGGGAGAGCTATTGTTGATTTGGTACAAGAGTTCTACTCTAACGCCGAAATCATCAATGGCTCTATACGGACATATGTGAGGGGACACCACATCGATGTGGACAAGGCATACCTCAAGGAGATTAGATCCGAATTGCCTAAAGTGGAGAACCCCATTTATCCTCCAAAGAAAAGTGTTGAGCTGGATAGGGTAGGAAGGGAATTGACCGGAGACATGAACTTTTCATGGGGAGGGAGAAATTTTATGAAGCAAGGAGAGCTGACCGATAAATATAGAATGATCAATTTAATTGCGGTCTCCAACCTAGCCCCTTTAAAAAGGAAAAATGAAATTTTGCCAGAAATAGCGCGCCTCCTCTAAGCTATAGGGAGAGGACACAACATCGATCTCCCCTCCCTCATCCTAAATGAAATACAAATATTTGTTAAGAAAATGGAGTATGGGAGAGACCCAAAATGGAAATAAAATTCCCAATGGGGAAACTTGACAGGGGCTACTTCAAGAGAAGCCATGGACACAACGATCCATCGGCAAGGAGGCAAGAAAGGCCACCAGCCCAGGGAAGGGATGAAGTACAAGATGAGCTAGACCGAGAGGAGGAGAGAGAGATTGATAGAGAGATGGATGAGGAGGGAGTGCAGCCTGATCAGGCAGGACCTACCTCCAGCACCCAGAGATCCCTTAGGGAGATGAGGATTGGGATTGAGAGCAACCAAGCTGAGATTCTCCGACAGCAAGCTGAGATCTTCAAACAACAAGAGGAGATTCTTAGCTATCTTAGGGGTGGAGCTAGGAGAGATTGAGAAGAGAGTACTATGATTGTTGTAGTTGTTTGTTTACTTTTTCTTTTGTTTAAATGTATTCGTGTGTTTTCTTAGATAGCTTCAAGCCTTAGGTTATTTTTCTATTGCTTCTTTTGGATGAAGTGAATCATTGATGTACCAAATGAACATAGCTTGTGAATGGAATGATTCAGTTTATCATATTTTTTATTTGGTCGAAAGCACTTATAAATTGCAAATAAACTCTTGTTGATAAAAACACATCCGTTTGACACATGTTTTAGTAATCTTGACCTCGGGTCACAACTCTTTTAACTGATATGATTTCTATGCTTATATTATCAAATGAACATGAGTATTTGTTGTTCTCAAAGTACACAGTGATCAAACTCGAAAATGGAATCGGTATATAACCAACATTCCCAGATAAACCTGACATGATCAGTGGAGATTACAAAGGACACCATGGTAAGATTTGAACCTTACGATGCTTCAGAGAGAACACCCACGTTTACTCAAGAAAGGCTTTCATTCATTGTCTATCTTTCAATAATCTCATTAATTTTGTTTTGATTGATAGAACTAATGTGATCTATTGACATACCCTGCAATAAATACAGGCAAGATGACACATGCGTATGCACATACTTCGGAAAGGATCTTAGGCCATCTTTGGATTAAAATTTGAGCCTCAGCCAATCCTTTCACAAAAGTATGACCCTAGTCATCTATGATTGAGCTTTCAAATAATAAATTCTCTTCCAAGAAGCCCATATGATGACCAAGCCACAAGAAAAATACTTAATCTACCTTGCTATCCAATTTTCTTACACCCTCGTTTGAACATAAATGATACAAGAAAAGCAAAGAAATTAAGAAAGCTACCGAAGACTGCTGTTCTATGAAAGAAAAGAAAATCGGTGAAAACAACCGATAAAAGGAAAAGAGGTAGAAAGACAGGGAATTACCAAGAAAGTGAAAAATGGGAAAAAGAAATCCCATTCCCAAAAGGAAATGACGAAAAGCCAACGAGAGGTGTGCTAAAATGCATAGAAGAGATAGCAATCTTGAAAACTCCATTGACGTCGTTTCGTTAGCCACTGACCTCTAGCCACTGACCTCTAGCCACATTACAACCTATGAAAGCCCTAATTGATCTCAAGTCTGTTGTATATGCATGTTGTCAATCAAAAGTTGGGATATGTTATATAGCATTTCATTATTTGCATCAATATTCTTCCATGAGGTTATGCCAAGAATATGATTAGTTTTTTTTTTGTTATAAAGTTTCACTCCTTTACTAAATTATGTATGTGATTTCTGATTGGCAATCTTCTGATTACATGCTCAATGAGAAACAAGTCCCCATATTCAGAGTGAATCTTTTGCTGAGAGTATCCCTATGAGAGATTTGGAAAGTCAAAACTATCCGTGAAGGGTGATTAAAGTGGAATGTTTGTTATACACCAATTCTTGTTTCTAGAATGATCACCCCACTACAAAGGAAATTTCAAATGCTAATGTGTCAAATGCTAACCTTTGCATAGGGATTATACCAATGGTAAAGAACTTGTGGACCTTATGATAAAAATTAAGGGATGGGTGTCTCAATGACCATGATGATAATTCACTTTAATCAAGCAATCTCACATTGACATTTGTTCGACCGAAGTTTGTGGATAGTTTCACTGAAAACCCTCACGAGACAACACTCGTCCTCTAGGGTAAACCTAAAGGTTCAACGGCTTGTTGCATAAGCTAAATGCAATCGAATAACCGACGAAATAGGTGTTAGAAATAGATTTGTTTTTAATTAATTGTAGTATTACTAGGGACTAGTAATATCTAGGTTGGGGGGTGGGATTAACACTTAAAATAGCATACTCTTATGCCATGTTTTGGACTAATTATGCTTTGGTGGAGCATAAAGAATGATGTTTCAGGTCTTATAGTGAACAAGGGTTCAAAGGCACCAAAAAGCATTCCTTCATGGCAATCACAACATTTTAAGGAACTAGTTGCAGAAGCTTGGAATAAGGAAGGAACGTTCGAATGTCAAACACCGTTCGAACGGTCATGATAAACCAGGCCAGAAACTGCTATCTGTGTTGCAGGAAAAACCCAAGACCTTGGAGATTCAAGAACTACGTTCGAACGGTACTTAACGTTCGAACGTCTACTGGAGCAAGGACAAGATCAAACTGACTGAAGACATGGTATGTTGCAGACTTGCAGAGTTGTAGTCAGAAGGCCTAGGCACTTTAGTGCCACGTTTGAACGGTGGCCACCGTTCGAACGCCCCAGGAATTATTGGACATATCAGTTAAGATTCTGCAAGGACCTGGAGGGAAGATCTACATGAAGACTTGGAGGAAGATTTTGGGACAGAAACCAAGTGTGGACGGGCATAACTGACATGGACTGCATCCTTCTGACGTTTGAACGGCAAAGAGCAAAGACAGAGGAACCGTTCGAACGGTGTGGACAGACTGCTTGCAGAGTGGTTGGCATTTCACTTTGACTTTGACGCCCAACTCTATTCTTTTACCCCTTCCCTGCCTTCTCATTGCCTATAAATACACTTAGTTTTGTGTAGAAGAGACACACATGGGTGGAACCATTTGAGGGATTCACCATTTAGCATTTCATCTCATCCATTTTAATAGTTGCAATTCCTTTATTTACTAGAAGAAGTGGGGAGTTTAGATTCCCACTTATTTCCTTTACATTAATGTTCACATTTACATTTACTTAAGAGTTGCAATTCCTTTATTTACTTTAAGTCTTTACATTTATGTTCTTGATTTACATTTAGTCTTTATATTTATGCCTTTATTTCCTTCTAGTCTTTACATTTTTGCTCTTACATACATGCTTTTACTTAAGTCTTCTACTTTCATTATTTGAGCTCCCTTCTTGCTTAGAGGACTGAAACTCTTCCACTTTTTTAGAGCTTTACCAAAGCCGTGAATGGTGGAACGTGATTCACTCATTCTTCGTTGAAGATTAGCTCTTTGTTAATTATACTTTTATGTCGTGAAGCCCTCTACTTAGAGGGATGAGCATCACTCACTTTTCTAGCTTTACCAAAGCTATGAAGAGTGAGTAGTTTCTCATTCACTCTTTAGTAAGAGGTAAAGGACATGTGGTCATTACCTGGATATCATATGATGCTTTGTTCTAATGCTTAATGTTCATATTCCCTTACTTTTGGATGATTGATTACATCTAGCAAAGCTAAAGTACTTTGTATAATCGATAGCCTTCCTATGACACGGATGACTCCTGCATAGAAAGACTCTTCGTTTCAAGGAAAGTACCCCGGCTAGATCTTCATGACTACCCTTTAATCATCCCCCTTTATCAAGTTTTATTAAAAGGATGAACTATTAAAGCCATGGTTGAATGTCATGAAGAATTACTTGTTTGTTTGCACACGCGATAACTCTCGGTACAGATAATTCTTGTAAACTTCTAGTGAGACCTCGGAACCATGACCTTAATAGGCTATTTCTATCTTCCGATTGACTCGCCGTTGACACGGGAGTTAATTGAGTCATCAAGCAAAAATATCATATTTCAGATAATTGACCACATGTCTCGATCCTCGAACTAAAGAGTGATTTCTCTGTCATTTGAATCAATCGTATATTTTGTTTAGAAAACTCTTTGAAAATAATTTAATATTCTGTTCAAGGAATTCACCAGCATCTCAGAACCCTAAAAACTCAAAAGTAACAATCAATTGGTTTCCTTCACCGATTACTTTAGCACACCAAAACTACTAGTTCCCTGTGGATTCGACTTTGGACTCAAACCGGATTATTACAACAACTTGACCGCCTACACTTGGGTGTACACATTTCGGATCAAGTCACCAATGCACTAAAGTTCTTTACAAAATGACGATAAAAACAAGCATTGCTAAGAAATGACCCGATGTCTTTGATGACCTTTGGTGTGGGGAGGTTGGAAATTGCTTCGACCTTTGATTTGTCAACTTCAATCCCCTTTGTCGAAATGATGTGCCCGAGCACTATCCCTTGTGTAACCATAAAGTGGCACTTCTCCCAATTGAGGACCAAGTTCTTCTACTCGCATCTCTCAAGTACTCTTTCTAAGTTTTTTAAACAACCACTGAATGAATCTATGAACATTGAGAATTAATCCATAAACACTTCCACGATCTTCTCCGCCATATCAATGAAGATTCCCATCACACATCTTTGAAAAGTCCCTAGGCATTACATAATCCAAAAGGCATGCAACATTAGACAAAGGTACCAAAGGCGCAAGTGAAGGTGGTCTTCTGTTGATCTTGTAATTCGATCTCAATCTGATTATACCCGGAGTAGCCATCCAAGAAGCAGTAAAATAGATGATCAACTACTCTTTCTAACACTTGGTCGAGGAATGGCAATGGAAAGTGGTATTTTCTTGTGCACGAGTTGAGCTTTTGATAATCAATACACACTTTCCATCTAGTGACCACCCTTGTTGGAAACCAGGTGAGTTTTGAGTTCAATAAAATCAACAAAAAAAATAAAAATTATCGAATTGAACTAAGACATCCTCTATTACTCCCCTCGGTATTCGGATGCTTCGGTCTACCAATTGAAGAGTGATTGGAGTTGGCTTCAACTCTTTAAGTTGGGGTTGTTGATACACTGAATAGGGTAAGAGTTTGACATTTGCCTCAAAATCAAGAAGTTCTTGCTCCAGCCTGTAATTCCCTATTATGATGGCAATGGTAGGGCATCTAGGGTGTTTAAAATTTGGTGGTGTGTTTGTCCTCAAGATTGAGCTCACATGCTCGGTGAGAAATGTCTTCTTGCAAACATTCAATTGCCTCATCATTGTGCACAAGTCTTTCAAGATCTTGGCACATGAAGAAATTTGCTTTATGGCATCGAAGAGTGGGATATTGATCTTTACCAGCTTGAACTTCTCAATAATGTCAAAATAGTTAGCCACCATCACGGGTGGCTTCAAACGATTGGGAAAAGGGGTTAAAATGGAACATGTATGCACATTCACACCATCATTTTTTTTCTTTCTCACTCACATCATCCCCTTCGGAGTCACCCTTAGTCTTATTTTCATGGGTCAATGTGTTCTTGGGTGAGACTTTTGGAAAAATGGTCTTGTCAATTTGCTTGCCACTCCTTAGAGTGGTGACCAGCTTGTGTTGCTCACAACTCTCCTTTGTTAGTTCGGATGACTCAATCACATGTTGGGCTCTAGGGTTTTCTTCAGGTTGAGTGGGAAATTTCCCTTTCTCTTGTTGGGATGACCCTAACACATTGGTCAATTTTGTGATTTGAGTCCGAATGTCATTGAAAGCGGTGGCGATTTGGTTGTTGATGGTGGTTTGGCTTTGTATGAATTAGTGCACCACATCCACCAAGTTCCTCTTATAAGGTGGTTGGTAGGTGTGAGGATTGGATGGTCCTTGTTGACCATAACTTTGTAGTGGTGGATTTTGGGGAAAACTCAGTGGAGGCGGGTTTTATGAATACCCTTACAGATTGGACTAGGGGTATTGAGAGCTAGACGATTGACCTTGGCCATGGTATAGATTTTGCTTAAGAGGCGTGGGGGTGACTAAGAGCTAGACCTGTGAGGAGTGGGATTCTCATTCTTCCAACAGAAGTTCGGGTGATTACTCTAACCCGGATTGTAAGTGTTAGAGTATGGGGAGAATGATTGCCTACTTTGATTGAAGGCATTGAGTTGCTCATAGTAGACTTCCTTAAGTACAGGAATGTTAGGACACTAATTAACACAAAATATTGTACATCATTTGCACATTTGCACCCTTTTTAGACTAGTCTTTCATGGTGAATATGAGTGAATTGCAATGTTTCAAGCTATTAATGGAGTTTTAGTGTGTTTGCAGGTAAAAGAACTTAAATGGTGCATATTAAGCCCTTGTCATAGTGCTTCAAGTTGATGGAGATGAAGGGGAGGCTTGACATTGGCATAGAAGGTGAAAAGACCAAGATTTGAGCAAAAGAAGTAAAAAACCGATTAGTAGGTTTGCCATAAAACTACCGGTAGGTGTCGGCTATTGGAATTGGTTCTACCAGAAAACTACATGTAGGTTTTGCTAAAAGATGCCAGATTCTGCAACTCAAGCTATATAACTTTGGGGGTCCCACCATTGATTCTCCCACTTGCCCTTGACATCCCTTACACCTAGACATGCCTCCCCAACCCTAGGCTTAGAATTTGAAGGCTCAAGCATTAATGAAAAGGAGAGAGAAAAAGAAGCTGAGAGTTACTAGGTAGGTTGTCCTAGCCTGCTTAAAGCCATCACTTCAACCTCCTATGAATGGGAGGTCTATCACACACCTACAGGGACCACCATGGACGAAAATGAAGCTTTATTCCAAATTATTCAGGTTGTAGAGCATGGTAGAGAGAGAAGCTCAAGGAAGAAAAGATTGTTTTAGAGAGAGAAAGCTAAAATTTTGGCATTTCTTCCATCCATTTCACTTGTAATCTTCTATAAGACTTTTGAAAGCTTCATCTATTACCTTTATTTTCATTTATTAGAAGTGCATTGCAATTTTACACATTTTGGATTCTACCATTGTTGTATTGCGTTTTCTTCATTTCAAGATTTTTAAATGGGTATTCAATGCACTACTTCATAGTTAACTTTTCTTGCACTAATTTAAGTTCCAATCTTCATTTCTTCACAATGTCTCTTTATTTAATGAACGTTCTTGCATTAAATATGAGTAACTCGGCTTTAAGTTGGCTAATACAAGGGAGAACTCCTTCTGGGTAAGCTAAATCAATTCTTTTCCATTCCTCCTCTTAGTGTACGATAGTTTGGTTTGACTAGATTGAGTGTGGATCTGATTGTGAGTTATTGATACATGCTTGGTTTGTTTCCCTATTGTTCCTATGCTCCTAGCATCTTCCCTCAATATATGTATGATGTATGAGCAAAAGAGGGGAGTGTCATTCTCCTTTGGAAAGATGTTAAAAGAAAGGGCAAGAAGATGATGGAAGATGAAATATGTGCGTGTACAAAAATGCTTCCCAAGAGCAAGAAGACTTTTGTATGTCAAGTTTTACTTGGAGAGTACTCCAAGGTTGTCTTCTTTAGAAAAGAGGTGAATCGGGTCAAAGGTGATTTCAGTAAACAAAAGGGAAAGTGTAATCTTTTGTGGTTTGAAATTGGTTGGTGAATTGTATTTTGAAGAAAATTAAATGGGAATAAGTGTTGGTAAATCCAAAGGGTTCACTCCAATGGGGATGCTAATTCAACTCAAAGTCTTCCTCCAATGATGCATAGATGAATGATTGATTTGTTGGAAGCTCAGAACAAGATGGAAGTGAGGATCTAAGCATGAACCATGACAAGTCTATGGAATATCAAAGACTCATAGTCATGTCCACACTCAACCTAGTCAAACTGAACCACTGTACACCGAGTGGAGGAAAGAAGAAGAGTTGAAATGGAATCCTCACGGGAAGGTCTCCCTTGGATTAGTCAACTTAAAGATTTAGCTACTCATGCTTGAAGGAAAGATAATAATGTAATTAAAAGACATGCTTGGAAAATGAAGATTCCAGCTTAATAAATACAAGAAAACATAAACTAAAATAAAGTGTATTCAATACCCATTTCTAACTAAGAAATTGAAGAACATACAAGCATTAATGGAAGACTAAACTTGAAAAAAACTGGAAATAAATGGCATTAAAGACTTCGAACAAAGGTTAGAAGATTCTTACAAGAAATTTGAAGAAAATGCATGGAAGAAAATCTAAAAATCTTAACTTCTCTCTCTAACACTATTCATCATCTTCCTAGACTATCTATCTACATTCCTAATATATCTATGCATAATGGTCTCTCTCCCTATTCAAAAACATCCATAGAGTGATGCCCTATCAAGGTGAGATGATCTCCCTCCATAGGGCTACAAAAGAATGGGTTGGACAGGGTGGTGCAGGCATAGCCTACACACCCAGCATCTTCTCTGTTCTCTCTCCTACATAATGATCAAGCATCCAAAAGTCCAAGAAGAGGTACCAGAGGGATGTCTATGGTATTAGGAGTGGTAGGGGCAGGTAGGAGACTGTCTGGTTGGACCCCAAAGATTGTAGAGCTTGATATTCAAAATCTGGCACTTTTCAGTAAAATCTACTGGTATTTCTTTGGTACGTATAGGACAGTAGCCAAAACCTACCGGTAGTATCTACCGATAGGTTTTTCTTGATTTTGCTGATTTCTTGGTTCCTTCACCTCTGAAGCTATCATCAAGCCTCCTCCTCATCTCCAATTCATCTTAAGCACCATGAGAGGGCTTAAAAAGCATCATTTAAGCCCTTTTATCTTCAACCAAACCAAAACTTCGTTAGTAGTTCAATTGGGTCATTCCATTCATTTAAACCACAAAAGTAAATGTAAAATAGGAGGTATTGGTACATAAAACGTGGAATGTTTTGTGCTAATCAATACACCATAGACTTGTCACGTGGTATGCTTGAATTCTTACCTCCATTTTAGTCTCGCGCTTCTTATGAATCAATTTAACGTTTCTGCACCATTAGAAGAATATATTTGTTTGAGTTGGCATTCCCATTGGAATGACCTCTTCGGATTAGCCAACACTTGTTTCCATTTCGTATTCATCTAGAACAAAATCACCAAATCTCCAGCTCAAATATTTTTACACTTTTCCTTTTCCACTAAAAATAATCTTCAAAATGATTCACCTTCCTTCCCTGAGGAGGTGACCTTTGAATACGAATTTCAAGTAAAACACGACACTCAAAAGTCTCTCTATGTTTAGGGAGCACTTTTGTTCATGCACGCACACATTTCATCACCACACACGTTTACCCTATTTCTTACATCATTCTAAGGGAGAGTGACACTCACCTATCCGTATAAACCATACCCACATTACCAAAATTGTGGTCAAAGTTTAAGGTTGACAGATTAAGTAAATGGGTTTGCCCTAAGAAATCGGGAGTCACGGTCATTGCAAATGAGGAGAATGAGCTTAATCCAATGAGGGTGATCACCATATGGAACATGTGTATTGATTACCAAATGCTCAACTTGTGCACGAGAAAATACTACTTCCCATTGTCATTCCTCAACCAACTGTTGGAAAGAGTAGCTAGGCATCTACTTTACTACTTCTTGGATGGCTACTCTGGTCACAACCAGATTGAGATCGTATTGGAGGATGAAGAAATGACCACCTTCAATTGCCGCTATGGTATTTTTGCCTACCGATGCATGTCATTTGGGTTTTGTAATGCCCTAGAGACTTTTCAAAGATATGCGATGAAGATTTTCAGTGACATGGTGGAGAAGATCGTGGAAGTATTTATGGATGAATTCTCAATGTTCAGGCATTCATTCGATGAATGTTTGGAGAACTTGGAGAGAGTTCTTGAAAAATGTGAGGAGAAAAATGTCAGTTGGAAAAAGTGTCACTTTATGGTGATGCAAGGGATAGTTCTCGGGCATATCGTTTTGGAAAAAAAGGATCCAGGTTAAAAAATCAAAGGTTGAGGCCATTTCCAACCTCCCTACGCCAAAGGTCATCAAATATATCAGGTCGTTTATTGGCCATGCTGGCTTTTATCGTCGTTTTATTAAGGACATTAGTGCATTAGCCTAACCTTTGACTAATTTTCTTTTGAAAGATGTCACATTTGTGTTTGTCGGATGATTGTGAGGCATCCTTTAAAAAATTAAAAAATATATTCATTTCACCTCCGATCATGCGACAACCCAAGTGGGACTCACCATTTAAGCTTACATGCGACCTAAGAGATTATGTGGTTGGCACAGTGCTTGGTCAAAGGGAGGATAAAAGACCTTATGTAATATACAATGCTAGAAAAACAATCAATGAAGCTCAAATGAACAATATGATGAGCACAAAATATTGCATATTTAACGACCTCATTGCATGCATTTTTACTTAGCTTTGCATATAAGTACTTAAAGTTGAATAATATTGAATTTTCGATGTTGCAGGTAATTATAACGTAAATCATGGATTTTGTAACCTTGAAAATAAGTATGGAGGAGTGATGAAGGCATGGACACATTACATGAGGATTTGGAGGCTTAAAAGTGAAAGAAATCAATGAGCTATCGGTGTTTGGTAACATCGGTCCTAGCACCCGCACCATTTGGAAGTAGTACCTCAGTTTTACTCCCATTTCACCATGATCCACTTTGAATCTGAATAAGTGAAAAAAAATAATGTTGTAGATATGGATGTCCTCTATATTGTGTCAAAATTTCAAGCTAATCGAACAATTAGATCAAAAGTTATGACAATTTTACCAAAACTGGTCCAAAGTTGGAACCTACCAGTATGTGTAGGCTATTGGAGTTCGACCTATCGATAGGCCATGCCGGTAGGCTATAGTGAATATGCCCAAAACTCCTGTAAATCATCTCCAATAGCTTAGAGGGCCCACCTTTAATTCTCCCACACCTACCCTAACATGTTCTACACATAACCATGGCATCCTTACACAAAACTCTACATTTGGGAGTGAAAGCATGTGTAAAGAGGAGTGAGAAGGAGAGAAGTTGGTCAGGGTGTAGGCTGGCCCTGACCTTGCTTGTGCAGGTACCCATGCTCCCCCAATCACTTCAACTTAGCTCACGCAGACCAAGGGCATCCCTTAGACGAAAATGAAGCTATTCTCCCACGCATATATACTCAACCGTATCATTTTAGAGAGGGGATGCTACCTAAGCTTAGGAGTAGATTTTAGAGAGAGAAATTTGGGTTTTGCGATTTCTTCATGAATAGCTAGATTTTTAGTTGACTAATCCAAGGGGAACCTCCTCTTAGGTTTTTCATTTCAACTCATTTTCTTTCCTTCTCTCGATGTACAATGGTTTGGTTTGACTGGGTCGAGGGTGGACGAGATTGTGAGTCTTTGATATTCTGTAGGCCTGGTCACGGTTTATGTTTGGATCATCACCATCATGTCCCTAGCTTCTCACGAATCAATTGTACATCTATGCACCATTGAGGAAGGTTTCGAGTTGAGTTAGGATTCCCATTGGAATGACCTCTTTGGATTAGCCAACACTTGTTTTCATTACATTTTTAGCAACAACTCCAATCCCCAAAACACAAATAAAAGATTTTACACTTTTCTCTTTTGTTCACCAAAATTATCTTCACACAACTTGAACTTTCCTTCCCTAAGAAGATGAACTTGGAATACTTTTTCAAGTAAAACACGACACTCAAAAGATGCCTGGCCCTTGGGGAGCACTTTTGTTTATTCACACACACATTTCATTTTGTATATTTCATTTCATTCCACACCATTCTGTTGCCCCATTTCTCACATCATTCCCAGGGAGAGTGACAACCCTTCACACATAAGCCATATAAACATTGAGGGTGATGTCCGAAGATTAGTGAACAACTACAAAAACAATCAAGCACTATACCACCACAGAAAAGGAGTTGCTAGGATTAGTATTTGAATTGGATAAATTTTGGTCTTACATCATTGGTTCACTGATAGTAGTCTATACCGATCACCCTACTTTGAAGTATCTTTTATCAAAGCAGGATGCCAAATCAAGACTCATTAGTTGGATCCCCCTATTCCAAGAGTTTAACTTTACAATCAAAGACAAGAAGGGAGTGGAGAACATGGTGGCGGATCATTTATCCCGACTTGTGGTGCAAGTTGCCGATGAGCATATTCCTATCCCTAACTCTTTTCCTAATGAGTATTTACTTTCAAACATTCTGTTTGTCCTTGGTATGCTGACATATGTAATTATTTTGCTACAAGACAAATACCACCGCATTGGAGCCCTGAGGATAAACAGAGATTTATGGCAGATATGAAGTACTTTTACTTCGACAACCCGTACCTATTCATGTACTTCCCTGACCAAGTCATGAGGAGATATGTACCAAAAAATGAACAACGGGAAGTCCTTGCATTTTGTCATTTAGAATCGTGCAGTGGCCACCTTTCTTCTAAGAAAACTTCGGCAAAGATTCCACAGTAAGGTGTTTGTTGGCCCTCTTTGACAAAAGATTGTGTCTTGTTCTGTAAAGAATGTGATAGGAGCCAAAGACTAGGTAGTGTGATTCGAAGGAATATGATGCCCCTCTCCCATGTGCTTGTTATCGAGATATTTGACTGTTGGGGCATCAAATTTATAGGTCCCTTCCCCGTGTGGTTTGGCTACCTATAAATTTTACTAGCATTGAACTATATGCCCAAATGGATGGAGGATATTCCAACCAATACCAATGCCCACCATGTTGTGGTCAAGTTTCTTAAGGAGAATATCTTTTCGAGGTTTGGGATGCCTCAGGCAATGATAAGCGATGGTGGGTCGCATTTCTATAATAGACCGTTTGTATCTTTGATGCATAAATATGGTGTCACACACAAGGTGTCCACCACTTATCACCCACCAACCAATGGTCAAGCTGAGTTGGCCAATAGGGAGATCAAAAATATCCTAGAGAAAACAATGAACCAGAATAGGAAGGATTGGTCATTTCAACTGACCAATCCCCTATGGACTTATCGTACTGCCTAAAAAACCATATTAGGTATGCTTCCTATTGGCTCGTCTATGGAAAGGCTTACCATTTGCTAGTCGAAATGGAACACAAGGCCTATTGGGCCATCAAGACCTTGAACTTCAACATGAGAATAGCCGAAGAAAATAGGAAGCTTGAAATGAATGAATTGGTAGAGATGCATATGAGAGCTCTAAAATTTTAAAAGAAAGGGCTAAGATTTTTCATGACAAATCCATTTTAAGAAAGACATTCGAGCCTGGACAGATAGTGCTCTTGTAGAATTCTCGTCTTTTGATCTTTCAAGGTAAAATCTAATCCCGTTGGGATGACCCCTATCTTGTCAAGGTTGCCTACCCCAATGGAGCTGTGCAAGTCGCAAACCCCGAAGATGGCAAGACATTCAAGGTCAATGGCCAAAACTTCAGCCATTCTTTGAGGGGTTTGAAGGTCAAAGGGTGGAGGAAGAATTGGTGGATCCGGTCTACCTGGACTTGCTGGAGGATTAACTATTCTTATGGTTTTTAGTGTACATTCATTTTTATTTACTTTAACTATTTATGCTTACTTACTTTATCATTGCGTATAGTGTTGTTTTTCTTAGTTACAGATGTCGGTGTTTTTTCAAAGCTCAAGTGCGAGGTGTTCTCTAAACCTACTAACCTTTTTACAATCCTTCATTACATACCATATCTTTTTGTTGCATTGAGGACAATGCATGAATCAACTTGGGGGATGAGGTGCACCATTTGTGGAAATTTGGGGTATGATACACCAATGTTTGTGGAAATTTTTGTTGATAATACCAATTTTTGTGGTTAAATTCACCTTTCACATATCTTACAGATTTTGGTTTACAATTGTCGCAAATTATGTAAAAATTTTGAAACATTTTAGAAAAAAATATTTGAATGTTGATTGGTATTCCCCTATTTAGACTGTTATGGGTTTGTTCATAGGTTAATCCTTACTTTGAACCTTGAATACATGAGCACATTATAGAAGTTCATCTTATGCTTGAGTATCACACATGTGTTTGTTTTTTAATTCACCCGTAAGTGCACTTTGAATGTGTAGTTTCGAAAATTTACGGATTCAGTTCACATTTTAGTAGTTGACATGAATAGTGGAGATGAGTAAGAGCTCATGTGAGCTTTATTGCCAATCCTTGTTGGAGGGAACTTACATTTACTTAAGGAACAATTTCTCAATTTCTAAATTTGTTCAGTAATTTCACTATGCTTGTTTTGGTTAGCTGCATTTGGGTAGTTGAATGACTTCATATTGATATGTATAATGCTCTCCCATGCCTGTCTAGAAATGCTCTCCCATGCTTGATGGTTTCCATTGGGGTATCCTAATCTCCATACGTCATCCCTCAACGTGTGTATGGCTTGTAGGGATAAGGGGTGTCACTCTCTCTCGGAATAATGTCAAAAGAAAGGGCAACGGACTAGTGGAAAAGAAATGGAGAATGAAATGACATGAAATGTGTGTGTGTGAACAAAAGCGCTCCCTAAGCGTAGAGAGACTTCACGTGTCGTGTTTTACTTGGAAAAGTATTCCAAGGTCATCTCCTCAGGGAAGGAAGGGAATTGTGGTGAAGGTGATTTTGGTAAAAAAAAAAAGGAAAAGTGTAATATCTTTTGAAATGGGAGTTGGTGATTTGTGTTCTTGCTAAAAAATAAGGAAAACAAGTGTTGGCTAATCCGAAGTGGTCATTCCAATTGGAATGCCAACTCAACTTGAAACCTTCCTCCAATAGAGCCTAAATGTTCGATTGATTCATGGGGAACTTGTGACTAAAATTGAGGTGAGGATCCAAGCATACCCCATGACAAGTGTACGGGATATCAAAAACTCACAACCATGTCCTCACCCCAACCCAGCCAAACCGAACCATCGTACTCTGAGAGGAGGAAAGAAAATGAGTTGAAATGGCTCACCCAAGAGCAGGTCTCCCTTGGATTAGCCAACTTACAATCTAGCTACTCAAGAAATCAAGAAAAATATGCATAATGTTAAGAGACATAATAAAGTAATAAAACATGGAACTTGAACTAATACAAGAAAACTTAAACTATGAAGAAAAATATTCAATACCCATTTTAAAACATGAAATGAAGAAAACTTGAGACAACAATGGTAAAATGAAGAGCTAGTAAACTTGGAATGCACTTGTAATAGCTAAGATTAAAGTGCAAGAAATGAAGATTACAATAGATTTAAAGCTTACTGCAACTGAAATGGAGAAGAAAATGCAAAAACATAAATTTATCTTTGTAACTATTCATCATCTTCTTCCTTGGACCTCTCTAAAACTACTCCTAAGCTTAGATAGCCACCCCTTTCAAAGCTTGTAGAATGATGAATATATGGCGAAGAGATGATGCATTTTCGTCCATGAGGTTCCTCTAGCCTGTGTGCAGCCCTCCCATCAATGGGAGATGAGTTGATTGGCTTTGAACAGGCTGGGAAGAGCATAGCTTGCACCTCCCCTGGCAGCCTCCTTCTCTCCCATCCTTATCCTTTTTAATGTCATTGCCTCCAAAGTCTTCAAGTAGGGTGTAGGAGGCATGTATATGTGTAAGAGAAGTTAGGGGACAAGTGAGAGAATCAATGGTGGGACCCCCAAGCAAGTGGAACATAAGTTATAGGCATTCTGAGTAAAACCTACCGGTACGTTTTCATCGTTCTACGGGTAAGTTTTGGCTACTGGAGTAAAAACTATTGCTAGGTTGCCTGCTCCAAACCAGTTTTTGTTAAATTATCATAACCTTTTATCCAACCTTCCGATTGAGCTGCAATGTTCACACAATACAGAGGACATTTAGATCTACAACTTTAATGTTTTTTACTTTTTGATATGCGAAGTGGATCATGGTCAAAAAGGAGGAAAATCGAGGTACTACAACCCAATGGTGCAAGTGCTTGTGCCTATGTTACCAAGCACCGATAATCCCTTGATTTCTTTCACTTTTAAGCCTCCAAATCCTCATGTAATGTGCCTACGTATTCACCACTCCTCCACACTTAGTTGCAAGGTTCCAAAATACATGATTTACACTATAATTCCCTGAAACATAAAAAAATCAACATTATTCACAAATTTGGCTAACTTTAAGTACTTATTTGCAAAGCCAAGTAAAAATGCATATAATGAGGTCATTAAATATGCAATATTTTGCTCTCATCACACCCCCCAACTTAAGCTTTGCTAGTCCCTAGCATACTAAATGTAAAAATTAGGCAAACAAACATAAACCTATACTAATTCTTCTATTTCATTTTGCATATGCGACAAGCCTTTAAAACCACTAGGTGATCCCTAGTTGATGAGTTTGGTCTTGTGAAGGTTTCTAATGAAGGTACCTACAAATTTCTCTTATCTTAACTAACATTGGGATGTCAACAATAACCTTGTACAACACACCTGAACTAATCACACATGAAACACATCATAACCTTAAATGCTATTCAATAGTATCCACATACACATTCATTTTCAAACTCGTGTGTGTGTGTGAAATGGACATATAATTTAAATATTTACCCAACGAAGTTCACATTCACTTTGGCTATCCAAATTAAGTTTTGATGCAAACTCACCAAGGGTATCTCTCAACATTGAATCACACTATGGTTATCATGACATGCTCTCCTTGTGTACATATGAGAATGAATCTTGTGCGCAAAACAAAGTATACTCACATGCAATCCAAAAAATAAAGTTCATGCATAAAAATGAGACGACCTTGGCATAATCTCATGAAAGGAATGTTAGGGTACTAGATATCAAAATTAACTTTTCTTTTTCTTTAAAAGTATGCATCCTCCATGCCTCTCTAGATCATTTAGAACTTTCACGGTTTGTAATGATGCCTTAGAGTGATATCTAGGTAAATGAACCAAAGAAAATAGGATAACAAAGAGAGCTGTTCCCGTTGAATCACTTTTATTTTAAAAAGATCTCCCTTTTTATGGGATTTTAAGTCTACCACCATCGCTTCACTTTTTATCTTTTTTTCTTCTTTTCCTTAACATTTTCCTTAATTCTTTGATCAATTTTTTTTCACCCTCTCTCCCTTTTCTTGGATTTTTTTCATTCTTTTCAATTCAACTCTTTGGCTTCAACTTAATTCATCCATTTTTGGGTTTCCACTTCACCATTCCTTCTCTATTATGATCACTCATATTGAATCATGGAACAACCAAGGTGTGGTAATTGTAATCATTTTGCAATTGCTTCGTCAATTGTGTGGCATGAAAACGAATTTTCAGTTTACGATCAATCATGACACTAGGGATAAATTTCACAAGCAAAAGGCTAAGGCTCAAAGAAATAAAAAATAGCCTAAGATCATCTCTAGATAAGCATAGGGGAGCATTGTACATATCAAGACAAAGTCAATTAACTACCCAAATACACCTAACAAAAACAAGCATAATGAGATTATTGACAAATTTGAAAATTAACCGTGAGTAAATGTAAGTTCCCTCCAAACAAGGATTGGAATTAAAGCTCACATGGGTTCTTACTCATCTCTACTATTCATGTCATGCACTAAATGTGAACTCAATCCGTAAATTTTCAAAATTACAAGTTCATGGTGCACTTATGGTTGAGTTCAAAAGCAAACAAGTAAGTGACACTCTTAGCAATATGATAAACTTCAATAATGTGCTCATGTATTCAAAGTTTAAAATGAAAATCAAGTAATCATAAATCTTATAACAATTAGGGTAGGAGAATATAGTTCAATATTGGATATTTTGATGCAATCCATAAGATGCTCAAGGAAACACAAAAAAAGATGTGAAAGATAATAGAATTGGGCCGGTTACAAGAGCACGAGCAAGGAAGTTTAAGGAGGTACTCAATGGTCTAATTCAAGAGGCATTGACTCAAGCAAGTTCGTGGAGGCCCATGGAGCATGATCCACTTGGGCAACAAAGATTCATCAATATAATTCAAGTTCTAGAAGAATCCGGCTAAGGTTAAGCTTACATTGGCCCGTTGATGTTAAGGCCTCCAATTTATTTAAAGGATTATTATTTTTAGAATAAGTGGGCTTGAGGATGCTTGGTCCACTTGTTTTTTATTTCTTATGAACTAGGGTTGCCATAGTTATTGTAGCACCGTTACTGTTCACGCTACAGTAACGTGCACTATTCACTTTTTTAGTCTTTAGTTGTTTCCTATTTAAATTAGGATTTGTTTCCTATTTAGATTAGGATTTGTTTCCTATTTAGATTAGGATTTGTTTCCTTAGTAGATTAGGATTTGTTTCCTTATTAGATGAGGATTTGTTTCTTTATTAAATTAGGATTTGTTTCCTTGTAATGACTAGCCTTTATAAATAGGCATTCAAATCAATGAAAATTCAGATTATGATTCAGCAAATTGTGAGAGTATATTTCTCTTTGGTTCTTTGAAGAACTAGACGAACTTATCGGGATTTCCCGTGGCGTTCACTATCGACTTATCAAACGGATTTCCATACCGTTTGTGGCGTCTTCCTTTATACCAAGGTTCTTGTTTCACAAACAGTGGGTTGAGGTCTATATACCAAGGTTCTTGTTTGTCGTAAACAACGGGTCGAGGTCTTCCATTCAAATCTGAACGTAGAACGATCTTGGGTTCCTTTTCGTTGTTGGTTCTCGTTATTCTTGGCGGGTTTCACATCATTTGGTATCAGAGCCAAGGATCTAGTTCAGCAATCATGTCTCACAACAATGCTACGGATCTTGCTGATCCAAAATTGTTTATGGAGGCCATGATAAGTGAGATGAGGTGTTTGATAAAGTTGGAATTGGAACAAGTTCACAAACGGTTAGATAAGATGGAGAATACACGTGAGAAACAGCCACAAAATGTCCCTAATGTGCGTAGAAGGGAAAGAGTTCAACCAAGGGAAGTGAGGGTTGAAGATGACGAACCTTATGGGACTGGTTTTGATGACGATGATCATAATTCTGTTGTTAATAATTGGAGACATGGAGGGCGGTTTAGAGAAGCTAGGAACTGGGAAGATAACAACTTGGGTGGTAATAAGATGAAGATTCCATCGTTCCAAAGTAGATCCGATCCAATAATTCAAGATAAAGGAAATCAAGTAGAAGAATCAACACAATCCCAAGCAACTATGCTACTTACTTGTCCAGCGGTGAAGGTAAAAAGTGAATATTCAAATAATTTTTTTGTTGTGGAGCCTAAGAAGATGAAAAATCCAGCCACTAGTATTGAATCAAATGTGCCTTTAGAGATGAGTTTGTTACTATCTAAGAGCTTTGAAATAGTACCAAAAGTGTTGCCCGGTGAAATTGTTCCCGTTGATGACTTACAACCAGCAGCAATGATGTCCCAAGAGCTTGATTTGTTTGCATCTTTCAAGGATCTACATGAAGAGTCACCAATGCTTCTTTCAATCCACTTTGCTCAACCAATTGATTTCATCATTCCAGAAAACTTGAACGACATAGACAAGGGGATCAATTGCCAAATTTTTTCTTTGTTTCCTCAATTAGCGAAGAAAAGGAGATATCATCTTCAAGCTTCTCAAAGACGGCTACATATACAAGTTCAAAGTTTTTGGACTTTCATACTGCAACGCTTTAAAACTGGAGGACGAGTTTTCTCTAACAAGGGGAGAATGATGCAATCCATAAGATGCTCAAGGAAACACAAATTCGAAGATGTGAAAGATAATAGAATTGGGCCGGTTACGAGAGCACGAGCAAGGAAGTCTAAGGAGGTACTCAATGGTCTAATTCAAGAGGCATGGACTCAAGCAAGTTCGTGGAGGCCCATGGAGCATGATCCGCTTGGGCAACAAAGATTCATCAATATAATTCAAGTTCTAGAAGAATCCGGCTAAGGTTAAGCTTACATTGGCCCGTTGATGTTAAGGTCTCCAATTTATTTAAAGGATTATTATTTTTAGAATAAGTGGGCTTGAGGATGCTTGGTCCAC
>CM042202.1:3430070-3449189 GCA_023539305.1 Ilex asprella | reverse complement strand
TTAAGGGATGGGTGTCTCAATGACCATGATGATAATTCACTTTAATCAAGCAATCTCAGATTGACATTTGTTCGACCAAAGTTTGTGGGTAGCTTCACTAAAAACCCTCACGAGAAAACACTCGTCCTCTAGGGTAAACCTAAAGGTTCAATGGCTTGTTGCATAAGCTAAATGCAATCGAATAACCGACGAAAAAAGGTGTTAGAAATAGATTTGTTTTTAATTAATTGTTGTATTACTAGGGACTAGTAATATCTAGGTTGGGGATGTGATTAACACTCAAAATAGCATACTCACAGGCCATGTTTTGGACTAATTATGCTTTGGTGGAGCTTAAAGAATGATGTTTCAGGTCTTAAAGTGAACAAGGGTTCAAATGCACCAAAAAACATCCCTTGGTGGCAATCACAACATTTTAAGGAACTAGTTGCAGAAGCTTGGAATAAGGATGGAGCGTTCGAATGTCAAACACCGTTCGAACGGTCATGATAAACCAGGCCAAAAACTACTATCTGTGTTGCAGGAAAAACCCAAGACCCTGGAGATTCAAGAACTACGTTCGAACAGTACTTAACGTTCGAACGTCTACTGGAGCAAGGACAAGATCAGACTGACTGAAGACATTGTGTGTTGCAGAGTTGCAGTCAGAAGGCCCAGGCACTTGAGTGCCACGTTCGAACGGTAGCCACCGTTCAAACGCCCCAGGAATTATTGGACAGATCAGTTAAGATTCTGCAAGGACTTGGAGGGAAGATCTACATAAAGACTTGGAGGAATATTTTGGGACCGAAACCACGTGTGGACTGACATAACTGACATGGACTACATCCTTTTGACTTTTGAAAGGTAGAGAGCAAAGACAGAGGAACCGTTCGAACGCCCAAACCGTTCGAACGGTGTGGACAGACTGCCTGCAGAGTGGTTGACATTTCACTTTGACTTTGACGCCCAGCTCTATTCTTTAACCCCTGCCTGCCTTCTCCTTGCCTATAAATACACTTAGTTTTGTGTAGAAGAGACACACATGGGTGGAACCATTTGAGGGATTCACCATTTAGCATTTCATCACATCCATTTCAATTCTTGTCTTAGTCTTTTTCTTTACTAGAAGAAGTGGGGAGTTTAGATTCCCACTCATTTCCTTTACATTTACTTAAGAGTTGTAATTCCTTTATTTACTTTAAGTCTTTACATTTATGTTCTTGAGTTACATTTAGTCTTTACATTTATGCCTTTATTTCCTTCTAGTCTTTACATTTATGCTCTTACATACATGCTTTTACTTATGTCTTGCACTTTCATTATTTGAGCTCCCTTCTTGCTTAGAGGAGTGAAACTCTTCCACTTTTCTAGAGCTTTACCAAAATCGTGAAGGGTGGAATTGGATTCACTCATTCTTCGTTGAAGATTAGCTCTTTGTTAATTATACTTTTACGTCGTGAAGCCCTCTACTTAGAGGGATGAACATCACTCACTTTTCTAGCTTTACCAAAGCTATGAAGAGTGAGTAGTTTCTCATTCACTCTTTAGTAAGAGGTAAAGGACATGTGGTGATTACCCGGATATCATATGATGCTTTGTTCTAATGCTTAATGTTCATATTCCCTTGCTTTTAGATGATTGATTGCATCTAGCAAAGCTAAAGTATTTTGTATAATCGATAGCCTTCCTATGACAAAGATGACTCCTGCATAGAAAGACTCTTCGTTTCAAGGCAAGTACCCTTGCTAGATCTTCATGACTACCCTTTAATCATCCCCCTTTATCAAGCTTCATTAAAAGGATGAACTATTAAAGCCATGGTTGAATGTCATGAAGAATTACTTGTTTTTTTGTACACGCGATGAACTCTCGGTGCATATAATTCTTGTAAACTTCTAGTGAGACCTTGGAACCATGACCTTAATAGGCCATTTCTATCTTCCGATTGACTCGCCATTGACACGGGAGTTAATTGAGTCATCAAGCAAAAATATCATATTTCGGATAATTGACCACATGTCTCGATCCTCGAACTAAAGAGTGATTTCTCTGCCATTTGAATCAATCGTATATTTTGTCTAGAAAACTCTTTGAAAAGAATTTAATATTCTGTTCAAGGAATTCACCCGCATCTCACAACCCTAAAAACTCAAAAGTTACAATCAATTGGTTTCCTTCACCGATTACTTTAGAACACCAAAACTTCTGGTTCCCTGTGGATTCGATTCAGGACTCAAATCGGATTATTACTACAACTTGACCGCCTGCACTTGGGTGTACACATTTCGGATCAAGTCATTGACTTTCTAGTAAAATGGGAGTTAATTACTGTAAGGTAGAATTTCCAGTATTTAACCAGCATAAAACTTATGGAATCCTTAAACTGAAGGGTATCTTTTATATTGTGCTTTACAAGCTTATCGCTGCACTTTATTTTATTGTCACTGCATTTACTTTATTTAATTAGGCTAGTTATCAATTTTAGCTCACATCACAAGCTATCAAACGATACATTGCTTCAAACAACTTTGATGTTTTTATTTATTTTATTGTTTAAATTACTGAAAAATCTTCATAGGATCGATACTTGGACTTAAAATCGAGAAAACTATAATTTGACCACTTATGCTTGGGTGTATAATATAATATAATTCAGACACGCTAAAAAAGTGCGAATCACTTGCATTCAGGAATATGAAATGCACCACAACATGTTCAACTTGTGCAAGCAACTAGGGGATGACGAAGATGTGCACGAGACAAACTGGATTGACACTTTGTTGGAGGATCACTTAGAGATATTTAGCACTTTGAAGTTCGAGGAGTAGGACATTGTTGATCAAGAGGAGCTGAAAATTTTAGAAGGGGTAAAAAAATGGACCCCCAACATTTGAGAAGCTTCCACAACAAGAGAAGAGAATTTTTCCATCTATTGTACAAACATCCAACTTGGAGTTGAAGCCACTACCTTCTACTCTCAAGTATGCTTTTCTCGGGAAGCACAAAACCTCCCGGTAGTCATAAGTTCTTCATTGGAGCTGAAGCAAGAAGATGATCTATTGAACGTGTTGAGGAGACACAAGGGAGCAATGGCTGGATGAGTTTTGATATCAAGGGGATAAGGCCCCTTATTTGCACACACCGCATCTACCTAAAAAAAAACTCCAAACCATCCCAATAACCAAAAAGAAGGCTAAATCCTATCATGAAGGATGTGGTGAAGGATGAAGTACTCAAAATTCTTGATGTGGGCATCATCTTTCCAATAGCTAACAGTAAATGGGTTAGTCCCACACAAGTGATGACAAATAAATTGGGGGTCACCCTGGTTGCAAATGAGGATAACAAGTTGATTCTGACAAGAGAAGTCACTGGATGGAGGGTTTGTATCGACTATAAAAAACTTAACTCCGGCACAAGAAATACTCACTTCCCTTTGCCATTCCTCGACCAAGTATTGAAGAGAGTAGTCGGACACTTGTTTTGTTATTTCTTGGATGGCTACTCTGGCTACAATCAAATTGAGATCACTTTGGAAGACCAAGAGAAGACTACATTCACATGCCGCTTCAACACATTCGCCTATTTTTGAATGCCTTTTGGGTTGTGTAATTCCCTGGGGACGTTTCAAAGATACATGATGGGAATTTTTAGCGACTTGGTGGAGAAAATTGTGAAAGTCTTCATGAATGACTTTTTTGTATTTGGGGACTCATTTGAAAGGTGTTTGGAGAACTTGGAGAGAGTACTTGAGAGATGTGAGAAGAAGAATTTGGTTCTTAAATGGGAGAAGTGCCACTTAATGGTGACATAAGGGAGAGTGCTTGGGTGTATCGTTTTGACAAAGGGGATTAAAGTTGACAAATCCATGGTTGAAGCAATTTGTAACCTCCCCATACCAAAGGTCGTCAAAGACATCAAATTGTTTCTTGGCCATGCCAGTTTTTATTGTCGTTTTACAAAAGATTTTAGCACATTGGTAGGACCCTTCACCAATTTGATTTCTAAGGATGTTCTATTTGGGTGATCGGATGATTATGAGGCATCATTTAAAAAAATCAGAAGCATGCTCACTTCACCTCCAACCATGCGACTACCCAAGTGGGACTTACCATTTGAGCTTATGTGTAATGCGAGTGATTACATGGTCGGCGCAGTGCTTTTTCAACGGGAAGATAAGAGACCTTATGTAATAGACTATGCTAGTAATGCTCTTAATGGAGCACAAATTAACCACACTACCACTGAAAAAGAGTCGCTAGTGATAGTATTGACATTGGAAACATTTTGGTCCTATATCATTGCTTCACCTATTGTAGTCTACATTGATTACTCAGCTTTGAAGTATCTTTTGTATGAGTAGGACACCTGCTTGATTTATTTCACTACTATTCCTAACCTTTGAACATCTCCCTCAATGTATGTGTAAGATGTGTGGAAAAAGGGGAGAGTCACTCTCCCTGACTGATGATGTCAAAAGAAAGGGAAGAGCAAGAGGAGATGGAATGTTAAAAAGTGTGGGATGTGAATGAACAAAAGTGCTTCCCAAGAGCAAGAAGACTTCTGTGGATCATGTTTTACTTGGAGGTATTCCAAGGTCGTTTCCTTGGGGAAGGATGTGAATCATGTGAAAGGTCATTTTGGTAAAAGAAAGTGTAAAATCTTTTGTTGTTGGAATTGGTTTGAGGTTTATATTGTGATGAACTTAGAATGGGAAATAAGTGTTGGCCAATCCAATGGGTCACTCTAATAGGAATACGAATTCAACTCAAATTATTCCCCCAATAGAGCATAGGTGAACGATTGATTAGTAGGAAGTTAGAGATGAGATTGAGGAAGGATCTAAGCATAAACCGTGACAAGTCTACGGAATATCAAAGACTCATTATCTCATCCACTCTCTACCCAGTCAAACCAAACCACCATACTTTGAGAGAAGGAGAGGAAAAAAGTTGAAATGGCATTTCCAAATGGAGGTCTCCATTTGGATTAGCCAACCTAAAAGATTAGCTACTCATTCTTAAGTTAAAATTAACAATATAGTGGAAAGACATTATGAAGATGTGACTATTTAAACTAAGTTAATGCATGAAAAGTATGAGTTAAAATATAGTTCATTTAATACCCATTTACAGCTAAGAAATTGAAGAACATAGAAACATTAATGGTGAAAGCTTTAAAAGAAGATTCTACCTGAAAATAACTTGAAATAAATGACATTCAAAGCATTAAAGGAAGCTTAGAATGTTCTTACATTCATTTTGGAAGACAATGCATGGAAGAAAATGTAAAAATCTCAACTTCTCTCTCTAAACTCTATTCATCATCTTCCTAGACAATCTTTCTCTATATTACAATGTGTATTGCATAATGCTCTACAATGCAGTCCTTCCATGCCAAAAATGTGCCTGTAGTGATGGTCTAGCCTACAAATGTGATCTCCATCCATAGGGTTGTAGGAGGAATGAGTTGTATACCGGTACCCCGAACTCCAGTAGCCTTAGCATACCGGTATAGTTTGGCTGTTTTTTTGTTTTTTTTTTTGATTTCTTCCTCTCTTAAGCTATCCCCAAGCCAACCTTTCATCTTCATCATCCTCAACCCTTCTAGGAAGGCTTTAAGAAGCATCATTTGGTGCCTTTCATCTGTAGACACCATAATTTTTCATTAATTGCTCAAATTGCCTAAGTCCACACATTTAATCCCCAAAAGCAAGTGAAAAAATAATGCATTAGCACATAAAATATACTATGTTTTGTGCTAATCACACCCCCCAACTTGAGTTTTTCTAGTCCCTTAGCAAATTTTATTTTCATAACAAAATAGCAAGAATATCATACAACAACCCATTTAAGTAAACAATTCACCCAACAATCAAAATACAAAAATCATAATGCCGTTATCAAAAATAAACTTGGACAAGATTGAATAGAAGTTGTGATTTTCCATTAATGTGCTTCAAGTTGGAGTACATGGAGTCAAATATCAAAAAGAAATAAAATGGCCTACAATCTACGGACTCTTCTACTAGGCCAATGACTCCATCCTAACTATGTACACTCCAACTCAAAAGAAATAAACAGACACCACAAATCATCCAACTCTTTCTCGTCATCCCTCTTATCATCACCATCATTGTCATCATCCCCCCCCCCCACGATCATACTCAATATAAAAATCGCTCTCACACTCCACAGCCTCTTCTGAATCATCCCCATCATTATCTACCTCAACCAATCTCGAGGCTGAAGGAATAGGTGTAGAGGGGCCAGCAGAAGGTAGTGGGAGTACTCCTGGGATATGTTTCCCTGGGAAGGTGTACATAAACAACTTCTTCATCATCGTCGCCATACCCTGTACAGTAGCCTCAATCCCATGCACTATAGTCTCTAATGTGTGGCCCTAAGGGATCGCACGTTCTGATGCAGCTGTGGATGGCCCAGCGAATGAAGATGGTCCGGGGGCCGTAGACTTAGAACCCAGTGTCTTAGCTCACTTCCCCCGACTCATTGCTTTTCTTTTCTTGCTACTGGTCTTGTCAATGGCCCCAATTTCGGGGGGTGAGCTTGTCAAAGGCGTATGGCTTAAATTTGAAATAATGGCACATCCAGGTCACCAAGTTCTCGTATGGAAATTTGATCATTGTCTTTTGCGTCTCCACAAAGTCTTTCATTTCCTGCCAGATGAGAAGAGGGAAGTCAACTGCCTTCCTGGACATGACTACATCTAACAGGGCCAACTTCTCCATATTTGGTTTCTTTTCTGCACCCCTCGGTAGAAGATTGTAATGGAGAAGTTTATTCAACAATCCATACGGGTGCTTCAACCTCCCACTTTGAACTTTCCCTTTGAATGTACCAGGATCCTTATACATCTTCTCTATAAATTTAGAAATTTTCTTGGCCAAGCTCTTGATACACCGTTGGCTTGTCATGGGGTACGCTTGAGTCTCCACCTTCCATTGGAATGTTTCTAGTAGATTTGGCATCAAGACACTATGGGTAGAATGTTTTGAGTTGATTTGACATTTCCATTAGAATGACCCTTTCGTATTGGTAAACTTTATTTTTATTGCATTTTTTATAAAAAGTCCTCACCCGCCAAAACACAAAGTTATATGATTTTACACTTTTTATTTTTACAAAATCACCTTCACTATAGTTTAACCTTTCTTCCTTGAGGAGACGACCTTGGAATCCCCATTCCAAGTAAAACACGATACTTGCAAGTCTCTCTTCACTTTGGGAACATTTTTGCACACACACACACACATTTTCATTTACACATGTTTTCCCCATTTCTAGCATCAAAATCGAGGGAGGGTGGCACTCACTTACTCATATAAGCCATATACACACAACCAGATGCATGTTCAAAGATTAGGGAAACGTAATCAAGCAATAACCTATGAGTGGAACAGTCTGTTTGTCCGTACCTTCACGAGATAAAACTCGTTTAATAGGGATCACACAGGAGTTGAATGGCCTGTTGCATACGCTAAATACAACTGTGATCGTCTACGAAAGTGGTTTTCGAATTTAGATTTTATTTTGGTTTTTGCTTATTTTCAGTTTGCTAGGAACTAGCAAAGCCTAAATTGGGGGTGCATTGAGACTTTAATGTTGCATTATTTTATAGCTTAAAATAATCACTTTAGGATTCCAAATGTATTAATTTACTTCATTTAGTATAGCTTGCATGTTTAACTTTAATTTCTTTGTTATAGGTATTTTTGGTGTAAATGTGAAGAGTAAGCAATGATTTAATGGAAAGAAAATAGTTGGGATTAATTTACTCAGGAGAAGATGAAGTTGAGTCCTTAGAGATTAATTTTGGAAAGAATAATAGAAGTTCTACTGATAGTAAGACCATTTTCTACAGGTGAAAAAACTCATGGTACTTTGCACTTTTTCATCAGAGAAGTTATATTGGTAGGTGGAGTATGTTCTATCGATAGAAAATGTACTTTCGTCATATAAGTCCTATCAGATGTTCTACCGAACAGAAAACCCATAGAAGTTTTAGAAATTTTGTCAGACAAATTTATACGGTAGGTATTCAATGTTCTACCGGCAAGCCGACGTCAGATTTTGGCGAGGACTCCTTTTCTCAACCATTCACTGACTGAATATTCAAATATATCTTCTAAACCTTTATTTGAGAAGAAAGAGACGATTTAAGAATGGAATTTTTGACAAAATCTAAGAGGTAGAGTAGAAGATATTTTTTGAGATCTTTAGGAATAAGAGATAGACATAATAGGAAAGAGGATCCCTTGTTAATCAATTGTATCTCTGCTTGACCAAAAACCTTGTCGTTCCTAAACTCTAAAAATCATTCCCTCAAATGTGTAGTATATGGATGAAGGGGAGTGTCACTCACCCTTGGGATAGTGTCAAAAGAAAGGGCAAGAAAAAAGGGAAAATGAAATAATGCACAAAAATGCTCTCGAAGCGCATGGAGACTTTTTCGAGTCATGTTTTACTTGGTAGTATTCCAAGGTCGTTTCCACGAGGAAGGAAGTAAATCAAGGGGAAGGTGATTTTGGGTAAATGAAAGTGTAAAATCTTTTTTGTTGAAAGTTGTTTGGTGAAGTGTTTTGGTTAAAATGAAATGAGACACAAATGTTGGCAAATCCAAGAAGTCACTCCACTGGTGATACCATCTCAACTCGAATCCCTCCTCCAATAGAGCATAACAATGATTCGTGGGAAGCTAGGGATAAGATTGGTGAGTATCTGAGCATAAACCGTGACTAGGCCTACAGAATATCAATGACTCACTAACTTATCCACCCTCAACCCTGTCAAACCGAACCATTGAACTCTAAAAAGAGGGAGGAGAAAGAGTTGTAATGGTATACCCAAATGGAGGTTCCCCTTGGGTTTGCCAACTAGAAGATTTAGCTACTCATGCTTGAATTGAAATTAACTATGTAGAGAGAATGCATTGCAAAGGGATGAAGTTCTTGAGTAACTCTTTGCAAGAAGACAATAGCTAGAAGAGAATGCCTTTAAAACCCATTTTACAGCTAACAAAATAAAGAACTTTGATGCATTAATGGTAGAAGCTTAAAGAGAGCATTAAAATATCAATGAACAACAAGGAACTAGCATTAATTAAATTAAAATAAAGTTCTAAAGATTCATACAAGGGATTGCAAGACAATGTATTGAAAGAAATGCAAAATTCTCAATTTTCTCTCACTAGAACACTATTCATCATCTTCTCCCAGACCTTCTCTCTCTATCTCTCTGTAATGTGTCCAAAAAATAATAGAGTCCTCCTCCCCCCGCCAAAAAGGTGCCCTGGAGCTCCTCTTCAAGCTAGGTGATGTGATCTCCATTAATAGGCTGCAGGAGGAATGGGCTAGACAGGGGGTATGCAGGCCTTGTCTACCCTCCCAGCGTCTCTTCTATTCTCTCTCCTCATTGATCACCATGCCTCCAAAGTTCAAAGGAAGGTGTGAAAGGGATGAATAGTATTGTGGGTGTGTCAGATGAGTGGGGGAGAAATGTTGGTGGGACCTTCAAGGAAGCAAAGTAGCTTCTGCAGAATTTGGGCATGTCAGGCAAAGCGTACCGGTACGTCGAACTCCAGTAGGATACGCGTACCGGTACGGTTTACTCCTGTAGCCTCAGAATACCGGTACAATTTGACTGCTTTTCTAATTTCCTCCTCTACTGAGCTATCCCCAAGCTATCTTTTCATCCCCATTCATCTCAAGTGGTTTGTGAAGACCTTAAGAAGCCAAATTTAGCCCTTTTTAACTGCAAACACAAAATATCATCGTTAAGAATTCAATTAACATAACTCCTGCTATTTAATCTCCAAAAAAAGTTAAAAATGATATGATTAGCACATAAAAAAATACAAAGTTTTGGGCTAATCAATCTCGACCTTTATCTCTCCCCCTATTTTTTCTATAACTACCAACCCTTGGGAGTTCTAGAGACAAAAGTTCTTCCTCCATGGACATTCTCTGGGAGGGGGTTGGTCCTTCTCCTTCTTCATTGTTCTTAGTTTAGTTCTAGTTTGCAAGAAAGGTTATTTTTTATTTACGATATTGTGTTTTTTTTTATTGTAATTGCTTTCAAATCCATATTTAGATACAAGTTTATTCATTTCAAGTTTATTTTATTGTAAGTTTTATTTACTTGCTTTTATTTACATGTCTTCTTCAATTGCTTTCAATTTTACTTTTGTCAGGTTTGAGTTGTTTCTTTTCTAGCTAATTTTAGAATTGATTCCTAACCCATGACCTATGGTTTTCACTCTAAACTATAGTTTTCATGTTCATGTGATTGTTTGAAGAGGTTATGTTTTCGAAAACCTAATTTGTTTGCATACTTCCTGATGTAGATTGGTTTTGGTATAGATAGTGGTGATTTATTGATTATTTCATCATAAACCGTCTATTAATTTCTATTTTAGTTCTTTCCAAAATTTTCTAGTTCAAACTGATGCGTTTGTAGTAGTTTGAATATGAAAGGAGATGGAATTGTCTAATTAGAATGTAAATTTAAGTTCATGGGTGGGATGAAATCCGAAGATTATCTTGTTCCTTCTTTTATAGAATTTATCTTTGGTTTAACTTAGTTAATTATTAAAATTCTCAACCTTCAAAGATTTTATTTTATTTTTATTTCATCACGTCTTGAATTTTTCCTTTGTTTTTCCTAAGGAGACAACCTCGATAATCGACTGAGTTACAAAACGATATATTCATGCACTTGGGAACCACTTTATTTACCCACTTTGAGGTCAAGCAAATATCGTATAACCCGATACCACACCATTATGTCCCATTTATTAAGATATATGACTTAGCAAAATTCAGACAGAGTCTCCTTTATACGAGGAGCTCTATGCAATACACAATCTATTTTTTTATAGAATATTGATCACTCCGGGTTCATTCATTAATATTCAAACACATATCATTGAATACTTTCCCATAACCATCGTCTATGCATATATTCATTCATAAAAGTATGAATGTCCAAAGAGTCTCATATACATATTTTAATTCAAATACAAGTTTTGTTTAAAAAATTTATACAAGGCCAATGTAAATGGAAAGAAAAATTTTAGCATCAAACATAAGAGTCATAGTCTAGCTCTGTCGTCAAAGCGGGCCTAAGTTAAGTCATGCCGATGTATGTCTGATACCTGAAATTTATTCCCATAAAGGGTGACCCATACTTGATAGGGTATCTACTATGGAGATCACCTCCTAACCTAAATGCATATGAAATGTCACATGCAACATCATGTCATGCTTTCTTTCAAATATATCTAACATGAACAAATGTCATAAATCATGCTATGCTTACCAGATGGAACTCATGCTTGCAATGCAATATTAAGCCCCACTAGCTCCCATAACACATGTTATGCCATGCCTATGCATCTAGGCATTCCAAGTGCCCATCATTGATGTTAGATATCTAATAACTATTTTATAAAAAATTGTCTTTTTTGGGTAGATATTTATGGACTTTCACCAACGGTCACCAAACCAACACAGAGTCTATGGACTTCCACCAATGGTTGTACACAAACACACTTTATGGGCTCAATACCAGTAAGAGTGCATATTAAAAATTACTAAGTCTTGCACCCGAAGGAGAATCTACCTTTCTTGCTAATCCCAACTCTCTTTTCAATGTAACCCGTGTAACTCAGCCATACTTAGGTCTAACTTTCCTGAGCTCATGTATAAACCCACCAAGAATGGTGTTTGATTAATAACATGCACACACACAACCACAACCATGTCGATGCCCACGAATACGATGTTACCCATGCATATGCAACTGTAATATACAAATATAAATCATATCATCATGCTCATCATATCATACATCATATAATAAAAATGTTCATTTTCCATTGACATTTCCAAGCATTTAATATATGCTTTTAGTCCAAATAACACATTAACCCTAAGCATTTTGGCAAAACACTTATTGGGCAAAAAATGTAAACACATAGAATACCCAAACAATCCATTCCATCAAACCCAAACACCTTAATACTGGTAGGTCATGCCTCGCCTACCGATAGATTATCAATTTCGAAACCAAACCTAAATCAGACTAGAAATGATTTTTAACATGCTTATATACTCATTTCCCATGCCCTAGATACTCTAGGGGTGAGCTAACATTTGAGATTTTATCTCTATATCCCTACACATGTCATATCATAATCATAGGTTGAAAGCAAGCCTAGATAAGAGAGAACCCTACCTCTTGTAGAATACGTATAAGGTAGTATGCCGAGCCAAAACTCTGATTTCTAAAATGTGTTGAAATTGAGTGTGGATGGCACCCATGTATTGCCCTTGTTGTTGTAAGAAACTTTACTTCTTCCTTCTAGGCTAGTTATCTCTTGGATCTTGCTAGATCATATGAAAAAATGATGAGGAAGACTTTCTCGCCCTCTCTCTCTCTCTCTATTGGCTAATTTGTGTGGATGACAGGCTAGGAAGACTAAGTTTTCTATTTTTAAGTATCTATTTATACGAGGTTCATATTGAGCCACATGTCACTTTCTCATTAGTTGAATTTTATCCCAACCCATTATATTTTGCCACTTGTCCTATTTAATATAATTTTATGGGATTTACTTTAAAATATATTATAGGTTTCGCACTTAAAATCTAATCACACAAATTTAATTGTGTGACACCCAATCGCATCATAACACTTAAAAATCTAACTACCTGAAAATTCAATGAAAATTGACTAGCTTGCTCAATTTCGTGGGAAAAATCCAATGTCAAGGACCGTTTCATCATCTAAGTTCTATAAAATTTTGGGTTTGTAAATCGTGCTTAACATCTATTTACCATTTTTCCACTTTAAATAGGATTTTAATTTTTCTAGGTTATACATTCTCCCCCTAAAGGGAATTTGGTCCCCGAAATTACGCACACATGCACATATAAAAAATGCATAGGCCACAGGTCATATAATTTGCTATTACTACAAGAAATGTACCTCCATCCTCGAACAGGAATGGATAGATAGCTCACGTAGAGTCCTTTCACTCCCGTATCTCCTCTTCTATACCCTAGTGCAGCCATAACACCTTCACCAACCTAACAGTCTTGGTATGCAAAACCTAGTATCAGCTATCCTTAATACGAATTGGTCCCTCTTTGAAGGTCCCATTTGCGTCTACAATCAGCTCCCTCCAATCCACCACATGTTTAGGATCTATGGTGTACTTCCGAAGCACAGTTACAAGGAACACGTTATGCACTCCTAAAAAATGTGGATGTAATGCAAACTGGTAAGCAACTACACCAGCCTTCTCGAGTACCTTGAAGGGCTCGATATACCTCAAGGATAGCTTGCCCCTCTTACCAAATCTAATCACTCCCCTCTTATGCATGACCTTCAAGAAGATATGATCTCCAGCCTCAAACTCCAAAGGACTCTATCTCCTGTCAGCGTAGCTCATTTGCTGTCTTTGAGCCGTGGAAAGATACTTTCATTTAATAGTCACCTTTTTTTAGGTGTCTTTGATCAATTCCAGACCTGTGCTATGTCCCTCTCAAACCTTCGTCAAATAAACTCGAGAATAGCTTAGCCTCCCATAAAGTATCTCCTAGGATGTTATCTGAATACTTACTTGATAACTATTGTTATAGGCAAACTCCACTTCTAATAGATGATCTTCCCAACTACTCTTGAGATCTAGGGTACATGCCTGAAGCTTGTCCTCTAAAATCTTGATGGTCCTCTTCGAATGACCGTCTGTCTGGGATGAAAAGTTATACTCATCATCAACTGCATCCTGAAAGCTCGCTAAAAGCTCTACTATAAATGAGTTATGAACCAGGGACCTGATTGTTGAAATAACGGTGTTGTTGTTCCCTACCTTTCAACACCACCCTCAAATGTGTATGGCTAATGTGTGAAGGGAGTGTCACTCTCCCTCGGGATGATGCAAGAGATAGGCAACAACGAATGTGAATGGTGGGAAATGGATGAACAAAATATGTGTGAAATAAAATGTGGAATGTGCACAAAAGCGCTCCCCAATCGCAAGGAGTCTTTCGTGGTCGGTGTTTTACCTGAAAGAGTATTCCAAGGTCGTCTCCTCAGGGAAGGAAAGAGAGTTTTGTGAAAGTGATTTTGCAAAATTGAAAAGAAAGTGTAAAATCTTGTATTTGAGTTTTGTGTTTGGTTTGTAAATGAAAATGCAAGAAAACAAGTGTTGGCTAATCCAAAGGATTCATTTCGATGGGAATACCAAATCAACTCAAAGCCTTCCTCTGATTGAGCATGAATGAACGATTGATTCGGGGGAAGCTAGGGACGAGATTGGTGAGTATCTAAGCATAACCCGTGACTAGGCCTACGGGATATCAAAGGCTCACCAACTCATCCACCCTCAACCCCGTCAAACCGAACCATTTGACCCTAAAGGGAGGAATGAAAAAGAGTTGAAATGAAATCCCCAAGAGAAAATTTTCCCTTGGATTAACCAACTTAAAATCTAACTACTCATATTAAAAGCAAGACATTCATAATGTAAAGATACATAATGGATACATAACGCATGAAACTTAACTTAAAGCAAGAAAACTAAGACTATGAAGAAAAATATTTAATACCCATTTTAAAAGCTAAAATATGAAGAAAACTTAGACAACAATGGTAGATTCAAGAACATATAACTAAACTTGCAATAGAATTAGAATAAGTGACATTAAGGAAATAAAATGAAGATTACAAGAGTCTTACCAAATATTACAAGAGAAATGAGTGAAGACAATGCAAAAAACTAAACTTTCTATCTACTATTCATCATCTTCTACCTTGGAACTTCTAAAACTATCCTAAGCTTAGGTAGCCACTTCTTTCTTCTTTGTGTAAAATGCTGAATATAATGTTGGAGAGCCTTCAATTTTCGTACATGGTGGTCCCCCTATGGTGTGTGCAGGCTGCCCATCAATGGGAGGTGAGAGATGGCTCTTGACAAGCTAGCCTGCAACCCCATGTGCAGCCCACTTCACTCCCATGCTTCATTGATTGCAAAGCCTCCAAAGTCTTCCAATAGGGTGTAGGAGGAATGTGGTTGTGTAAGAAAATGTTGGGGAGCAAGTGGGAGAAGAGTAGGTGGGACCCCCAAGCCGCAAAGTTGAGTTGCAGGCGATTCTGGGTTGTTTCGGGTATGTCTACCGGTAGAGGGCACTCCAGTAGCTTTACTCTACCGGTAGGGTCTACCGGTAGAGTTTTCTGCTGTGGACCACCTTCGGTAGAAATGGAATAACTCTTGATCTAACAGTTGGATTGAGCTGCAATTTTGACACGATACAGAAGACAGCCAGATCTACAACTTTTATGTTTTGAACTTTTTCAGATTCTGAGTTGATCATGGTCAAAATGGAGAAAAACTGAGGCTCTGCTACACAGTGGCGTGGCTGCTGGCGCTTTTGTTCCCAAACACCAACACCTCCTTGATTTCTTCACTTTTAAGCCTCCAATTCTTCATGTATTGTGTCCATGCCATTACCACACATCCAACATAGTTGCAAGGTCCTAAAATCCAACATTTAAGGTATCAAAACATACAACATCGAGAATTCAACATTATTCATAAAATAGGCTAACACTAAGTAATTAAATGCAAAAGTTGAGTTATAATGAATGTAATGAGATCATGAAATGTGCAATATTATGTGCTCATCAGGACCCCAATCCAATACTATAGATACAGGTACCCCATGTAATCGAACTATCTCTCGTATACACAATATGCAGAATTTCTCTACTGCGAAAGTCACCCACATAGCCAAAAAGTGTGTCGACTTGTTAAGCCAATCCACTATCACCCACACTGCATCGTGTCTATGTGAAGTTCATGGCAAGTGGATCACAAAAAACATAGTGACATACTCCTACTTCCACTTAACCACCTTCAAAAACTGGAGCAATGCTACTGGTCTATAGTGCTTATCTTTTAACCTAATGACATGTGAGACATCTCTTAACAAAGTCTTTGACTTGTCTCTTCATCCCTCTCCAGTAACATTGGTGGTGAAGATCATGGTATTTCTTCGTGCAATCGGGATGCATAGCAAAATGGGAGCAAAGAAACTCCCTAAGGATCTCCTCTCTCAGACCCATAGATTAGGGAACTACAACTCTGCCCCCAATACCGAAGGCATGGTAATCAGACTCCCCATAATGCCCTGAGCCTAATCCTTGTAGTTTAGTCCAAACTACCCTACAGTTTTGAGTATCTACCATTCCCGAGAAGTTATACCCACCAAAATTCCATGTGACTTCCAACTGAGTGCATCAGCCACTACATTTGTCTTACGAGGGTGGTAAAGCAAAGTGAAGTCATAATCCTCCAAGTACTTCATCCACATGAGCTACTTCATCCACATGAGCATTCTCATGCTAAGGTCCCGTTGTGTTCAGATGTACTTCAAATTCTTGTTGTTTGAAAACACCTTTACCTATTCTTCGTAAAAGTATTGACGCAATGCCTTTAAGGCAAACAAAATGACTTTCAACTCCATGTTGTGTGTAGGGTAGTTCTACTCGTGATCCTTCAGTTGTTGTGAACCATAGGCTACCACCCTCCTGAATTGCATCAAAACATAACCTAGTCCATCATTCGAGGCATCAAAATATACTATATACCTCTAACCCCTCTCTGACAATATAAGAATAGGAGCTGAAATAAGCCTTTTCTTTAATTCCTAGAATGACTTCTTTAAAACCAAACTTAAGTCCTTCCTCCTCTTTAAATCCTACAATGACTTCATTCATTCCTAGAACATGAGTTATCCCATTGAAATCAAACTTCCTTCCTCGTAAGTCTCATCATAGAGGACTCCAATCAGGAGAAGTCCTCAATGAATCTCTAATAGTAACCCACCAGTCGCAAGAAACTACATACCTCAAAGATTAACTTTGGCCTCTCCCAACTCATCGTTACCTCCACTTTCCCCGAGTCAATATATACACCTGAAGTGGATAGCATGTGACCTGAAAAACTTCACATATATAAGCCAAAATTCAAACTTGCTGAACTTGGCATACAACTGATAGTATCTCAAGGTCTAGATAAAAATCATCTAGTGACCTTCATGATCCTCAGATTAGGAGTAGATCAAATTTTCATCAACAAAGACTACGACAAATTGAACTAGATAGGGTTGAAAAACCATGTGCATGAGATTCATGAATGCCACTAGGACATTTGTCAACCCTGAAGGCATCAAAATAATCTCAAAATGCCCATACCATATCAGAAATGTCGTCTTAGGGATATCAACCGCCATAATTGTTTAATGGTGGTATCCCATTCATAGATCTATCTTGGAGTAGACCCATGCCCCTCTCTGTTGGCGAAAAAGATCATCGATTCTCGGCAATGGATACATGTTCTTGATAGTAATCTAATTCAACTGTCGGTAGTTGATTACGCCCAAAGAATAATGCGGTAGTTGTAGCACAACTTTGGGGTGTCAATTCCACAGAGAGACAAACTAAAAGAATAGTAAAAGGAACAAAGAAACTAAAAAATATATTAAATGATTATAGGAGCAAAAAAATTAATTTTAAATGCAAATTAAAGTGAAGCAAAGTGACTACCAAAAAAAATTCTCAAATTTTGACAAACAGAAAAACGTCGAGAATCCCTTGCCCAAATATGATATTTTAATTATTCTTAATTCATTGAACAACTCAATTGGGAACTCAATTTCTAAAATTCTCAATCGAAAGATGTATATTTATAAACCAAAATTTAAACAAAAGTAATCCTTTGAAAAATCATTCACCACTTTGAAAATACATAAATTATTTTCACAATTGAGAAAATCCAACAAAGACAATATACGCAGGAAGCAATATTGCACTAAAGAATTAAATCAATATAGATAAATAATTAATCCAAACGTAATCAAAAAACTAATCCATTCAATAGAAAAGTCTGACTAAATCTATAAATAGAATAAATTTTAAGACTATTCAGAGAAGAAAACATCAACAATAAATTGTGAACGATAAAACAAAAGAGTTTTAGTAATTGAAAATCAAATGCATAAATTAAAAATAAATAAAATACCATCTACTATGAAAGTTCATCCCTCGCCCTACCTAAGAATTTAGTTACCCATATATATAATGAACAAAAATCTCCAAAAAAAAAAGAACCAACCGGCGGCCAACAACATTTTTCTCTCCTGATCTACGTCCGCCTTTTGCCCAGAAAATAGAACACAACTGGCTCCCTCTGTTTCCTCCTTCCAGCCACCAAAGCCAAAGAAAAGCTAGCCCAAAAGAATAAAGAATAGGTTTAAAATTCAAGCCCTTTTTGAAAAATAACATTTTCCTCCCCTCTTTATTCAAGCTTTTCTATTTAAGTCCTTCTTTATTCCAGCCTTTATATTTCAGCCGCTAAAGCCCAAACTGCATGTGTTTGGGAAAGCAAAAGCCCATTTGTAAATTATCTCTCAACAACCAATAATGCAATATTAAAGATTTAAAATATTATAAAATCAAGCTCAAATACATCTAAGTGTGAATAGATATAAATTGAATAATATAAATTATATCTAATTCTCTAATGCCCTCTTTCACATCTTACAAATTCTCTTGCGCCATGTATTGACCATGGGGTGAGGACTAAGCTTGGGAAGGGAACTTACCTTGCTCATTCACACTCAAGGAGCTCATCAATTTGGACACTTGGCCCTTTATCTCTTTGTTTTCTTAAAAAACTTGCATAATCAAAGATTCAAACTTTTGATTAGTCTTACCCTGTGTGTCAATAAAAACATGCAAAGTGTCTTCAAAATGACTCCTAGAAGATGAAGGTGTATGATAAGATGCAAGATATGATCTAGGGGGTGGTGTAGGCGGTTGATTTTTAGACTTCCTGCTAAAATTGGGGTGATTGCACCACCCCGGATTATAGATATCAGAGTAAGGTGTAAAAGGCTTCTGGTACATACCTAAGGCATTAAATTATTCCTCACACATCTCTCTCATTCTGAAGCAAGGTGAGCTACCCCGCCATACACAAAACATGGTCCAAAAGACTCCACATGATTAGTCCCATGTGTTGGCTTTAAGTCCTTAGTCTTTTACATATCTA
>CM042202.1:3405691-3426578 GCA_023539305.1 Ilex asprella | reverse complement strand
ATGGAGGAAAACTGAGGGTTTACAACTAGATGGTGTGGGTGTTGGTGTCTTTGTTACCAAACACCAATACCTCCTTGATTTCTTCACTTTTAAGCCTCCAAATCCTAATGTAATGTGTCCATGCCCTCACCACACATCCATACTTAGTTGCAAGGTTCTAAAATCTATCATTTAAGCTATAATTACCTGCAACATAAAAAATTCAACATTATTCATAATTTCAGCTAACTTTAAGTAATTAGATGCAAAAAATGAGTTAAAATGCATGTAATGAGGCGTTAAATATGCAATATTATGTGCTCATCACACCCCAGCCAAATTTAAAGACCCTGGTTGCCTTACCATTACCATCACAATAGAGAATTAAATGGTTGAGCAAGCATTGCTTGACTTGGGGGCTAGTGTCAATCTCTTACCTTACTCGGTGTACAAGCAACTCCAACTTGAAAAGTTAAAGCCAACCCCAATCACTCTATAGTAGGCCGATCGAAGCATTTGAACACCGAAAAGGGTGGTTGAGGATGTTTTGGTTCAAGTGGATAACTTTTATTTTCCTATTGATTTCATTGTGATGGAAACTCACCCAGTTGCTAACCCTGGCTCCCAAATCCCTGTTATACTTGGTAGAACTTTTCTTGTGACATCTAAAGCTATTATTAATTATAGTAATGGTATCATGATGCTTACCTTTGGGAGCATGACTATGGACTTCAACGTGTTCAACTTGAACAAACAACTGGATGATGATGAGGAGGTATATGAGGTTAACCGAATTGACACCTTGGTAGAGGATCATTTGGAGTTAATGAGCACTATTAAGTTGGAAGAGGAGGGAGTTGTTGATATGGAGGAAATTAATGGGCCAAAGGAATTGGAAAGTATGAAGGGGGGAGAAAGATGGACCCCTACATTTGAGGAGCTTCCTCATCAAGAGAAGAAAAAAAATTATTCAGATATACGAAAGCCCAAATAGGAATTGAAGCCTTTACCCTCACATTGGAAGTACGCTTATCTTGGGGAAGGTGAGACTTTTAAGGTAGTTATTAGCTCGACATTGAACATGGAATAAGAAGAAAAAATATTGGAGGTATTGACAAGGCACGAAGAAGCAATCGGGTGGACCATTGCAGACATCAAGGAGATAAGCTCTCTCATTTGCACCCATCGCATTTATCTTGGTAAGGACGCCAAACCTTCCAGCAACCACAAAGATGGTTGAATCACATCATAAAGGAGGTGGTGAGGGGTGGGGTGTTAAAACTACTTTACATGAGGATCATTTTTTCGATTGCCGATAGTAAGTGGGTTAGTCCCACACAAGTAGTACCCAAGAAATCTCGAGTTACAGTGGTGGAAAATAATGAGAATGAGCTAATGCTGACATGGGTGATTACTAGATGGAGAGTTTTCACTGACTACCGGAAGCTTAACCTTTGTATAAGAAAAGATCAATTTGCAAAGCCGTTCCTCAATCAAGTTTTGGAAAGAGTAGCAGGCATCTATTCTATTTATTTTTATATGGGCACTCCGGCTACAATCAAATTGAGATCGCATTGGAAGACTAATAGAAGACCACTTTCACCTGTCCAAATGGTACCTTCGCGTACTGCCGCATGTCGTTTGGACTATGGAATGCTCCAGGGACTTTTCAACGTTGCATGATAGGGATTTTCAGTGACATGGTGGAAAAGGTAGTAGAGGTCTTTATGGACGACTTTTTAGTGTTTGAGGATTCATTCGATGGATGCTTGGGAAATTAGGACAAAGTTCTAACAAGATGTAAGGAGAAGAATTTAGTCTTGACCTGGAAAAAGTGTCACTTCATGGTGACAAAAGGAATTTTGCTTGGCCATATAGTTTCAGCAAGGGGAATTGAAGTCGACAATCCAAGGTGGAGGCCATCTTCAACTTTTCTACGCCAAGAATTGTCAAGGATATCTAGTCGTTCTTAGGCCATGTCGGGTTTTTTTGTCGCTTTATAAAAATATTTAGTGCATTGAACCGACCTTTGACCAACCTATTGTCTAAGGAGGTCCCGTTCGAGTGGTCAGATGATTGTCAGGCATCCTTCAAAAACTTAAAAGCATGCTAGTCACACTTTCGATCATGTGACCACCCAAGTGGAGTCTACTTTTTGAGCTGATGTGCGACGCGAGTGATTACGCAGTCGACGCTGTGCTTGGTCAAAGGGAGCAAAATAGACCATATGTGATATACTACGCTAGAAAAACACTCAATGAGGCTCAAATGAATAACACTACCACAGAAAAATAGCTGCTAGTTGCAGTATTTGTTTTACATAAATTTCGTTCTTATATCATAGGTTCACCTATTGTTGTCATTACTGATCACTCTACTTTGAAGTATTTGTTGTCTAAGCAGCATGCTAAATCGAGACTCATTAGGTGGATCAATGACAAAAATGGAGTTAAGAACGTGATGGCGGATCATTTATCCTGACTTGTGGTACAAGAGGTCAATGAACACATTCCTATCCCTGACTTTTTCCCTGATGAACAACTGATTTCAATTCGTTTTGTGGGTCCTTGGTATGCTGATATATGTAAATATCTTACAACAGGACATATACCACCGCAGTGGAGCCTAGAGGACATGATATTATTTTTCTTAGTTTCAGATATTGGTGCTTTTGTCGAAGCTCAATTGCGAAGTGTTCTCTAACCCTAGTCATCTTTTTACTGTCCGTCATTGCATATCATATCTTTTTGTTGCATTGAGGGTAATACATGGTTCAAGTTGGGGGTGAGATGCATCATTTGCATGATACACCAATGTGGTTGGGAAATTCTTTGTGATAGTGAAACATTTGCATAATACACCAATGTTGTTGGGTCACTCTTTGTGATAGTGAAAATTTTGAAATTTTTTGATGAAAATAGCGGAATGTTGATTTGTATTCCCTTATGAAGAGTTGGTGGATTGCATGACATATTGATCGTTGTTGTGAACTTTGAGCACATGAGCATACTATGGAAATTGATCCTATGCGTAAGTATCACACATGTATTGATTTTTGAACTTAGTTGTATATGACTTTTGAATGTGTAATTTCAGCAATTTACGGATTGGATTCATGTTTTAGGTTTGACAAAAGTAGTGGAGATGAGTAAGGACCCATGAAAGCTTTAGTGCCAAACCTTTTTGGGAGTTAACTTACATTTACTCAAAGAACAATCTTTCAATGTCAAATTTGTTCAATTTTTTCATTATTCTTATTTTGGGTAGGTGCATTTGGATTGTATACCGACTTGTCTTGTATGTACAATGTCATCCTATGCGGACCTGGAAGTGATCTTAGGTCATCTTTGAATATTTAAAGTCTTTGCCTTATTTTTGTGCAATGATTATCCCTAGTGTCGTGATTGAGTCTAATTTAAATTCGTTTTTATGCCACAATTGACTAAGCCGATGAAAATAAGAAATATCTACCTTACCTTGGTTGTTCCCAAATATGAAATGAGTGATTGCAAAGGAAAAGGAAGTGTGGTGTGGAAACACAAACAAAAGGGATGAATGATGTTGAAACTCAAAGAGTTGAATGAAAAAAGAATTAAAAACCAAGACAAGGAGAAAAGGGGAGTGAAAAGAAAAAAAGAATCAAAGAAAAAAGGATAATGTTGAGGAAAAAAAGAAAAAAAACAATGAGTGTGGTGATGGTGTTACCCTATAAATCCTATAAAAGGGAGATCTTTTTGAAATAAAGGTCATTCACTCAGAACAACCTTCTTTGTTAGGATATGTCCTTTATTTCACTTACATCAATATTACCCCAAGGCCTCATTATAACCCGTGAAAGTCCTAAATGATGTAGAGAATCATGGGGAAAGCATACTTTTAAAAAGAACAAGAGAAGTTGGTTTTTCTATTTAATACCCTAGCATTCCTTTCATGAGATTATGCCAATGTTGTTTCATTTTTATGCATGAACGTCATTTTGGATTATATGTGAGCATACTTCATTTTGTGCACAAGATTCTATCTCACATATACACATGGAGTGCATGCAAGGATAATCATAGTGTGATTCATTGTTGAGAGAAACCCTTGATGAATTTTGCATCAAAGCTGAATTTGGATTGCCAAAGTGAATGTGAACTCCGTTGTGTAAATGTTTAAATCACATGTCCATTTCACACGCACACGAGTTTGAAAATGAACGTGTATGTGAATACTCTAGAATATCATTTAAGGCTATGATGTGTCTCATGTGTGATTGATTCGGGTGTTTGGAGCAAAGTTATTTTGACATCCTAGTTGTAGTTAAGATAAGGGAATATGATTTAAATATTGGATACTAGGAAAAGAAGTTTATAGGTACCTTCACTAGAAACTTTCATGAGACAAAACTCATCCACTAGGGATCACCTAGAGTTTTAAAGGCTCGTTGCATGTGCTAAATACAATTGCGGAATTACTATAGGTTTATCTTGGTTTTCTTAATTTTTACATTTTTTGCTAGGGACTAGCAAAGCTTAAGTTGGGGGGTGTGATAAGCGCAAAATATTGCACATTTAACGGCCTCATTACATGCATTTTAACTAAACTTTTGCATACTAGTACTTAGAGTTAGCATAAATTATGAATAATGTTGAATTTTTTATGTTGTAGGTAATTATAGCGTAAATTATGCATTTTAAATTATGTTGAGTTAGCATTTTTTGTGTGGTGAAGGAATGGACTCATAACATGTGGATTTGGAGGCTTAAAAGTGAAGAAATCAAGGAGGTCATGGTGCTAGGTAACAAAGGCACTAGCACCCACACCATTTGGTTGCAGAGCCTTGGTTTTCCTCCATTTTACCATGATCCTCTTCGAGTTTGAAAAAGTGCAAAACATTAAAGTTGTAGATTTGGATGTAATCTGTATTGTGTCAACATTTCAGCTCAATCGGACAGTTGGATCAAAAGTTATGACAATTCTACAAAAATTGATCTGGAACAGACAAAGTGTACCGATATGCCAAACTTTAGTAGGCTTAGAGTACCGGTAAGCCGTGCTTGAAGTGCCCAGAACACCAACAAATCATGCTCCACTTGCTTGGGCGTCCCACCATTGATTCTCCCATTTCCCCCTGAATTTCCTTACACATCTACATGCCTTCTATCGCCATTCTTGAAGATTTCGAAGGCAGAGGCATTAATGAGGATGGGAGAAAAGGGGGTTGCCAGGAGAGTTGCAGGCTAGGCTTGTCCTAGCCTGTCCAAAGCTATTAACTCACCTCTCATTGATGGGAGGCCTGCACACACCTTAGGGGGACCACCATGGACGCAATTTCAAGGCTATCACTCCATATATTCAGCATTACACAAGTTCATCAAAGTGGTGGCTACCTAAGCTTAGGAAGAAGATGATGAATTGTAGATAGAAAGCTTATGTTTTTGCATTTTCTTCCATCCTTTCACTTTAAATTATGGTAAGACTCTTGTAATCTTCATTTAATGTCATTCATTTCAAGTCTATTTTAAGTTCAACTGCATGTTTTGGATTTCACCATTGTTACCTTAAGTTTTCTTCATTTCAAGTTTTAAAATGGGTTTTGCATATTTTTCTTCATAGTTCAAGTTGTCTTGCATTAAGTTAAGTTCCAAGATTCATGTCTTCATTTTGTCTCTTTACATTATGCATTTCTTTATTGCTTTAATGAGTAGCAAGATTTTTAGTTGGCTAATTCAAGGGAGACCTCCTCTTGGGTTTTCCATTTCAACTCATTTTCTTTCCTTCTTTCGGTGTACGGTGGTTCGGTTTTATTGGGTAAAGAGTGGATGAGATCATGAGTCTTTCATATTCTATATGCCTGGTCATGGTTTATGCTAGGATCCTCACCATTTCTTCCCTTGCTTCCCATGAATCAATCGTTCATTTATGCACCAAGGACTATAGTTTCAAGTTGAGTTGGGATTTCCATTGGAATGAACTCTTTGGATTAGCCAACACTTATTTTCTTTATATTTTCATTCACAAACTTCACTCATGAAAACTCAAAACACAAAGATTTTGCACTTTCTCTTTTTAACAAAATCACCTTCACACACTTGAACTTTCTTTCCCAGAGGAGACGACCTTGGAATACTTTTCCAAGTAAAACACGACACTCAAAAGACTCATTGCACTTGGGGAGCACTTTTGTTCATTCACATTCCACTTTTTAACATTCCATTTCCCCATTCTCTTGCCCTTTCTTTTGACATCATCCCTAAGGGAGAGTGACACTCCCTTTTTTACACACATCTTACACATACATCAAGGGAGATGTTTGGAGGTTAGGAACAACAATGAAATAAACCAAGCAATTATCATACTCCACAATGACTTACATCATATGCATATAATCACCTAAATTTATCACACCATTAATATATGACTAAGCATATATGGATTAGCATAAAACTTTGTAGATTTTGTTTGTGCTAATCATCTTTATTTAGGTGCTTTTAGGAGATTAAATGTTAGGAATTATGTTAATTGAAATCTCAATGTTGAAATTTTGTGTTTGCAGTTGAAAAGCGTTAAATATGGCTTTTGAAGGCCTTTGCATGCCACTTGAGATGAATGGGAATGAAAAGATAACAAGGGGATAGCTCAAGAAAGGAGAAAATCAAAAAACTAAAAAAAGTAGCCAAACCGTATCGGTACGCTGAGGCTACTGGAGTTCACTGTACCGATACGCTAGACCTACTGGACTTTTCCATATCAGTACGCTTTGACTTATGCTTCCCAAATTTCTTCAAGAGATCTTCTGCTGCGTTGAGGGGACCACCAAACGATCTCCCATGCTTCTCTGACACGCCCATCACACAGAATATCCCCTCATGTACCTCTCTTGGACTTTTGGAGTGTAAATCATAAATGTGGAGAAAAGGAGAGAGAAGCAACTAGATGAATTGGTAAGGCCCGCACAGCCTGCACCAGCCCACCTTAATTCATGGTCTTATGTTGGGAATCACATCAAGGGGGCTACAGGGCATCTCTCATACACGTTTTTAGGTAGGAGAAGGCTCCATTATTCAGCATTAGGAGGATAGGCAGAGAGATAGTGAGTAAAGCACTAGGTAGAAGATGATGAATAGGGTTCTAGTGTGAGAAATTGAGATTTTTACTGTTTCTTCCTGGTGTTGTCGTGTAACCTTCTATAAGACTCTTTCGAACTACATTCAATGTGATTAATGTTATTCTCCTTCATGTTCATTGATAGTTTAATGCTCTCTTTAAGTTTCTACCATTAATGCATCAAAGTCCTTCATTTTCTTAGCTTTAAAATGGGTTTTAAATGCATTTACTTTTAGCTTATGATTTCTTGCATTTAGTTATTCTAGAACTTCATACCTATGCAATGTACTCTCATTACATAGTCATTTTCATTTCAAGCATGAGTAGCTAAATCTTTTAGTTGGCAAAACCAAGGGAAACCACCACTTGGGAATACAATTTCAACTCATTCTCCTCCCTCCCTTATGAGTTCAATGGTTCGGCTTGACGGGGTTGAGGGTGGATAATTTGGTGAGCCTTTGATATTCCGTAGGCCTAGTCACGGTTTATGCTTAGATACTCACCAACCTTGTCCCTAGCTTCCCCGAATCAATTGTTCATTCATGCTCTATCGGAGGAGGGATTAGAGTTAAAAAGGTATTCCTATTTGAGTGACCTCTTGGGTTTGCCAATATTTGGTTCTCATTTTATTTTCACCAAGGCACACTTCACCAAACAACTTTCAAACTACAAAGAGTTTTACACTTTCTTTTCCCAAAATCTGCTTTCCCTTGGTTTACTTCCTTCCCCGTGGATACGACCTCAGAATACCACCAAGTAAAACACGACTTGCGAAGGTCTCCTTGTGATTGGGGAGCACCTTTGTTCATTGCCCATCATAGTTATACCATTTTCATTCTCCTTTCCCCTTGCCCTTTCTTTTGGCACTATCCCAAGGGAGAGTGACCTTTCCCTCTGAACCATACACTTCACAATCTAAAGGATAGTATTTAGGGGGTTAGGAAAACAACAAGGTTTTTGGACAATCATTTTTGACGCCATTGCCAAGGAAGGCAAGTGTCAAGCCAAAGAGGTGATTTCCGGACAACGGAGCTAAGTCCTGTGATCTTCATCATGGGTTGAGATACGTTGTCCTTGTATATACTCTTGTTTGTGTATAATTTCAATTTTTGATCTTTTGTTGCATGCGAGGGCTGGACGAGCAAAACTGATTAGTTAGACAACTCATAGACCCTACCATGAATATTGACCAAGACCCACCCGAGGATGCGGGTGACAATTTCAATAATGTTGGTGCTAATTCTAATGTTAAAGGGGGTGGGGGATTGCAACCACCGAGAGTGCCAAACCCACGAGTGCATTTTCCCCCACCTAGGAAAGAAAGGAACAATAACCATATTGATCCTCCGATAAGGTCAATGCAGGATTTCCTTGAACCCACACATAGCACCACTCCTTCTTGCATCCTCTTCCCCGTCCAAGCCCATCTCTTCATAGTCAAACCATGGATGCTTCAACTACTTCCCAAATTTCATGGAATTGAAAACGTGAACCCCTATTCTCATATAAGGGATTTTGAAGACATAGTTGCAACCTTTACCCCCAATCATAATATGGAAGAGATAGCAAGGATGAAAATTTTCCCTTTCTCCCTGAGTGATAAGGCTAAAATGTGGCTTCAATTCTTGAGATCCCGGATGATGAGCACATAATATTGCACATTTCATGGCCTCATTACATTCATTATAACTCAACTTTTGCATTTAATTACTTAGTTAGCCTATTTTATGAATAATGTTGAATTCTCGATGTTGCATGTTTTGATAGCTTAAATATTGGATTTTAGGACCTTGCAACTATGTTGGATGTGTGGTAATGGCATGGACACAATACATGAAGAATTGGATGCTTAAAAGTGAAGAAATCAAGGAGGTATTGGTGTTTTGGAACAAGGCACCAGCTGCCACATCACTAGGAAGCACTGTCTCGGTTGTCCTCCATTTTGACCATGATCTACTCAGAATCTGGAAAAGTTCTAAACATAAAAGTTGTAAATCTGGATGTCATCTATATCGTGTCAAAAGTTCAGCTCAATCCAACGGTTAGATCAAGAGTTATGCCATTTCTACTGAAGGTGGTCTAGTGCAAAAAAATAGTACCGGTACCTAGTACCGGTACCACGAACCTTCTGGCCGAACAACAGCCTGTAACTCAACTTTGAGGCTTGGGGGTCCCACCTACACTTCCCCCCACTTACCCCCCAACATTTCCTTACACAAGAGCAGGCATTCCTTACACATTGGGAAGACTTTTGAGGCTTGGCATTTAATGAGGATGTGAGAGAAATGGGCAGCATGTGAGTTGCAGGCTAGCTCTGTCCTAGCCTGTGCAACTCATCTATTTAGCCCCTATTGATGGATGACCTTTCACACAGACCCTAGGGACCCTCATGGACGTTTTTTGCAAGGCATACACTCCATATATCTAAACAATATTAAGCATTTTGAGTGGTGGCTACCTAAGCTTAGGAGTAGATATAGAAAGCTCCAAGGAGGAAGACAATGAATAGTGTAATGTAAATTTCGTTTTTGCTTGTTCTTCACCATTTTCATTGCTGTAAGACTTGTGTAAGCTTCCTTATTTACTTTCAATGTCATTTAATTCCATTGCTTTGCAAGTTTAGTTTAGTTTCTTAGCTTTCACCATTTATGTTTTCAAGTTTTCTTAAATTCTTAGTTTAAAATGGGTATTGAATATTTTTCTTCTTAGTTTATGTTTTCTTGCATTTAGTTAAGTTCCATGCTTCATTTTTTCATTATGTCCATTCATATTATGCTTGTCTTTCATTTTATCATGAGTAGCTAGATTTTAAGTTGGTTAATCCAAGGGAAGACCTCCTCTTGGGGATTCCATTTCAACTCTTATTCATTCCTCCCTTTTGAGTCAAATGGTTCGGTTTGACAGGGTTGAGAGTGGATGAGTTGGTGAGCCTTTGATATCCCGTAGGCCTAGTCATGGGTTATGCTTAGATACTCACCAATCTCGTCCCTAACTTCCCCCGAATCAATCATTCATTCATGCTTAATCGGAGGAAGGCTTTGAGTTGGTTTGGTATTCCCATTGGAATGAATCCTTTGGATTAGCCAACACTTGTTTTCTTGCATTTTCATTTACAAACACAACCCCAAAACATAAACAAAAGATTTTACATTTTCTTTACCTTTTTGCAAAATCACTTTCACAAAACTCCCTTTCTTTCCCTGAGGAGACGACCTTGGAATACTCTTCCAAGTAAAACACGACACACGAAAGACTCCTTACGATTGGGGAGCGCTTTTGTGCACATTCCACATTTCATTTCACACATATTTTGTTCATCCACTTTCCACCATTCACATCTGTTATTTCCTATCTCTTGTATCATCCCGAGGGAGAGTGACACTCCCTTCACACGTAAGTCATACACATTTGAGGGTGGTGTTGAGAGGTAGGGAAAGACACCGTTACCAATCAATCACCGGACCGTAACATCTTGAGAACAAATGATCTCCATGTTTTTGAAAAAAAAATTCCCAATGCATAAAACCACCACTTTAAAGAAGCAAATTCAGAATTTTTTGGAGAATCTCAATGAATAATTTTACCAATGTTAGGAATGGTACAAGGAGTTGCTATAATCGACATGATGTGCAATGGGGAGTTTTTGAGCAAAGACCCTGATGAGACCCTATACTATTTTGATACATTGGCCCAAAATGCACAGTCATGGCACACCACTGACCCTACCGATGTTCCAAGGTCGTTGCCTCAAGGGAGTGGTCAACAAAAAGGGGGAGGGATATATGATCTAAGAGACCAGGAAGATCTACTTTCACAAATTTTGAAATTTTCTAGGAAAGTAAAAATTCTTGAGGTGAATAGGAGAGGAGAGGTGTCCCTTGTGTCACGAACTGAGGAGATTTTTTCTATTTGTGAGAGTGTCGAGCATCCTATATTGGAGTGCCCGAGCATTCCGACGCTTAAGGAAGCATACCATAAACAAGTCCATGCCTTCAATCAACCGAGGCAATCATTTTCTCTAAATTCCAACAATTAAAATCCGGGGTGAAGTAACCACCCCAATTTTAGTTGGAGGAATGAGAACCCCATCCCTCATGGTTCTAGTGCATATTCACCTCCTGTACCTCCTAAGCAAGGTCAATGCCACAACCAATACCAAAGTCATGGACAAGCATCTAACTCGCAATACACAAGGCCCAATTAGCAAGGGTATTAGTTAAACCCACCACCATAAAATTTCTCTCAAAATCCACCGCCACAAGGCATTAACCAACAAGGACCATCAAATCCATCCACTACCAACCTCCCCATAAGAGGAACTTGGAGGATGTGTTCTATAACTTCATTCAAAGTCAGACCACTTTCAATAAAGATATTTCAGCCCAACTCACCAAGATTACCCATGCCATTGGGTTGTCTCAACAAGAGAAGGAGAAATACCCTGCTTAACCCCAAGAAAATCCCAAAGGCCAACATGTGGTTGAATTGGCAGCACCCACCCAAGAGAGTTGTGAACAAATCAAGACGGTTACCACCCTTCGAAGTGGCCAATAAATTGAAAAGACCGTGGTGCCAAGGGTTTTACCCAAGGCCGCATTGCCAATAGAAGAGGAAAATAAGGGTGAGGCCAAAGAAAGTGTGGCCAAAAAAGGTGAGGTGAGTGAAAATATAGAAGAAGAAATGGTTGAAAAAGAAAATGTGATTGATGAAAGCATGTTTATTCCTTTTATGTCTGCCCCTTTCCCGAGTCATTTGAAGCTACCGATCAAGGTGGCTAATTATACTGATCTTTTAGAAATGTTTAAGTAGGTAAAAATCAACATCCCACTCCTCGATGCCATCAAGTAAATACCATCATGTGCCAAAATTTTAAAGGATCTATCCACGGTGAAGAGGAGATTGAATGTTCGGAAGAAAACATTTTTAACCGAACAAGTGAGCTCTATATTGAGGACCAACACTCCTCTGAAATTAAAAGACCCCAACTGTCCAACAATTGCCATTATCATAGAGAATTGTCGGGTGGATTGCTTAACTTGGGGACAAGTGTCAATCTCCTCCCTTATTGGGTTTATCAACAACTTCAACTTGAGGAGTTGAAGCCCAGCTCAATTACACTTCAATTGCCAGATCGTAGCATCCGCACACCAAGGGGAGTAGTGGAAGATGTCTTGGTTCAAATTGTTAAATTTTACTTTTCCATCAATTTTATTATCTTAGATACACATCCTGTTGCTAATCTAAGTTCCTAAATCCCCGTTATTCTTGGACGTCCCTTCCTTGCTACATCTAATGTTGTGATTAATTGCAGGAATGGTCTAATGAAATTGACATTTGGGAACATGACCATGGAGCTCAATGTGTTCAATTTGGCAAAGCAACCGGAGGATGACGAGGAGGTAAACGACGTCAATAGAATTGACACCTTGGTCGAGGAATATTTGGAGTAAGAAAGGATGTTGAATTTCAAGGAGAATGAACTTGTTGATCTTGAGGAGTTGAATGAACAGAATGAGGTTGAAGAGTTGAAAGGGATAGGAGGTTGGATCCCTACATACGAGGAGTTACCTCAACAAGAAAAGAAAATTTTCCCGTCAGATGAACAAAAGCCGAACTTGGAGTTGAAGTCGTTGCCCTCCCATTTGAAGTACACCTATCTTGACAAAGGAGAAACTTTTCCAATAGTCATAAGCTCAACCTTGAATGCGGCACAAGAAGAAAGACTCTTGAGGGTATTAAGAAAGTACAAAGGGGCAATTGGGTGGACAATTGCCAACATCAAGGGAATTAGCCCTATCATTTGCACCCACTGCATTTACCTTGAGAAGGATGCCAAACCATCCCAACAACCTCAAAGGAGATTGAATTCTAATATAAAGGAGGTGGTGAGGGATGAGGTTCTAAAATTACTTGACGTGGGCATCATCTTTTCGATTGCCGATAGCAAGTGGGTAAGTCCCACTCAAGTAGTGCTAAAGAAATTCGAAGTCACAGTGGTGGAAAATGATGAGAATGAGCTTATGCCCATAAGAGTGATCACCGGATGGAGGGTATGCATCTGCTACCGAAAGCTGAATGCTTGCACGAGGAAGGATAATTTTCCAATGCCATTTCTTGATCAAGTCTTGGAAAAAGTAGCAGGGCACCTATTCTATTGCTTTCTAGATGGGTACTCTGGCTACATTCAAATAGAGATCACATTGGAGGACGAAGAGAAGACCACATTCACCTGCTCATATGGTACCTTCGCTTATCGTCGTATGTCGTTCGGATTATGTAATGCACTAGGAACTTTTCAACGGTGTATGATGGAGATTTTCAGCGGTATGGTGGAGAAGATAGTGGACGTTTTCATGGATGATTTTTTTTTGTGTTTAGCGATTCATTTGATGGATGCTTGGAAAACTTGGAGAGAGTATTGAAGAGGTGTAAAGAGAAGAATCTCGTATTGAATTGGAAAAAGTGTCACTTTATGGTGACGAAAGGAATCGTGTTGGGTCACATAGTATTGGTAAAGGGCATTAAAGTTGAAAAATCCAAGGTGGAGGCCATCTCCAACCTCCCCACACCAACAACCATCAAAGGAAACTGGTCATTTTGGGTCATGCAGGTTTTTATTGTCGATTCATTAAGAACTTTAGTGCACTAGCCCGACCCCTGACTCACTTACTGTCTAAGGAGGTCCCCTTTGAGTGGTCGGAGGAGTGTGAGGCATCCTTTAAAAAACTAAAAGCATGCTTGTCACGCCTCTTATCATGCGACCACCCAATTGGGATCTACCTTTTGAGCTCATGTACAACGCGAGTGATTACGTGGTCGACTCAGTGCTTGGTCAGCGGGTAGACAATCGACCGTATGTAATACACTATGCTAGCAAAACTTTTAATGAGGCTCAAATGCATTACACCACCACTGAGAAAGAATTGCTAGATGTAGTGTTTGCTTTAGATAAATTTCATTCATATATCATTAGTTCACCTATTGTTGTCTTTACTGACAATTCTGCCTTGAAATACTTGTTATCTAAGCAGGATGCAAAATCGAGACTCATTAGGTGGATCCTTCTCCTACAATAATTTGATTTGACTTTCAAAAGACTAGAAATGAGTTGAGAATGTTGTGGCAGATCACTTATCCCAACTGGTGGTGCAAGAGACTAATGAGCATATTCCTATACCTGACTTTTTTATTGATGAACAATTGCTTTCAATCCATTCAGTTTGTCCTTGGTATGCTGATATATGCAATTACCTTACAACAGGATAAATCCCACTACTCTCGAGCTTAGAGGATAAGAGACGATTTATAGCGAATGTGAAGTACTTCTACTTCGACAACCCATATTTGTTCAAGTACTGTCCTGACCAGGTTATGAGGAGATGTGTACCTGAAAATGAACAACAAGATGTCCTTACATTCTACCACTCTTAAGCATGTGGTAGCTACTTTTCTGCCAAAAAGACTTCCACCAAAATTCTTCAATCAGGTTTCTACTAGCCCTCTCTCATTAAAGATTGTGTGTCGTTTTGTAAGGCATGTGACAGATGCCAACGATTGGTAGTGTGACCCATCGAAATATGATGCCCCTTTCCCTCATACTTCTCATAAAAATATTCGACTGTTGGGGCATCGAATTCATGGGTCCGCTTCCCATGTTTTTTGGTTATTTGTACATCCTTCTGGCAGTGAACTATGTGTCCAAATGGGTGGAGGTGATCCCAACCAAAACTAATGACCACCAGGTCTTAGTCAAATTTGTCAAAGAAAATATATTTTCTAGGTTTGGGATGCCTAGGGCAAAGATAAGTGATGGTGGATCCCATTTTTGTAATAAGCCATTTGCATCTTTAAAGTTCAAATATGGCGTCACTCATAAAGTATCCACCGCCTATCACCCACAAACAAATGGCCAAGCCGAGCTGGCCAATAGGGAGATTAAGACCATCCTAGAAAAAAATGGTTAACCATAATATGAAGGATTGGTCCGAGAGATTAAACGGTGCCTTATGGGCCTACTGTACTGACTATAAAACTAGTTTAGGCATGTCTCCCTATCGGCTTGTTTATGTAAAGGCTTGCCATCTGCCTTTTGAAATGGAACACAAGGCCTATAGGGCCATTAAGACTTTAAACTTCAATTTGAGAATGGCTGGTGAACATAGGAAGTTGGAACTGAATGAGTTGGAAGAGAACCGACGAGATGCGTGCGAGAGCTCAAAATTTTCAAAGGAACGGGCTAAAATCTTCCATGATAATTCTGTCATACATAAATCATTTGAGCCCGGGCAAAAGGTGCTGTTGTATAATTCTCGCCTCTCAATTTTCCAAGAAAAATTAAGATTTCATTGGGATGGCCCCTATCTTGTCAAGGTGGCCTACCCCAACTGAGCGATGGATATCACAAACCCTAAAGATGGCCAAACATTCAAGGTCAATGGCCAAAGACTTAAGTCATTCTTTGAGGGTTTTGAAGAACAAATGGTGGAGGAGGATTTAATTGACCCGGTGTATCCGGAGTTTGTGGAGGATTAGCTAGTGTTTATCCCTTCTAGTGTACAGTTCCTTTTATTTACTTATGTCATTTTTATTTTACATCACTCACTTTATTTGGTTGTATACATTGATTTCTCTTAGATCCAAATCTTGGTTCTTTTGTCAAAAGCTCAATTGTGAGATGTTCTCTTACCTTACTCGTCTTTTTACTGTCGTTAATTGCATACTATATCTTTTTGTTGCATTAAGGACAATGCATTATTCTAGTTGGGGGGTGAGGTACACCATGGTTGTTGAAAAATTTTGATTTTTGCTTGCATTAGTGAAAAATATGTGAAATTTTTGAAAAATGTTTATGAAAAATATCTAAAAGTTGATCAGTATTCCTTCATGAAGAGTTTGTGTGTTGGATGACATGTTGATCTTTGTTGTGAACTTTGTGCACATGAACATTCTATGGAAGTTGATCCTATGCATGAGTATCACATATGTATTGATTTTTGAACTCATCTGTATGTGACTCTTGAATGTATAATTTTGACAATTTACGGATTGGATTCATGTTTTAAGTTTGACATAAGTAGTGGAGATGAGTAAGGACTCATGAGAGCTTTAGTGCCAAATCCTTTTTGGAGGGAAATTACAATTACTCAAACAACTATTTTTCAATGTCAAATTTGTTCAATAGTCTTATTATGCTTGTTTTGGTTCGGTGCATTTGGTTAGTAGACTGATTTGTCTTGATCATATAATGCCACCCCATGAGACCTGGAAGTGATCTTAGGCCATCTTTGAATATGTCGAGCCTTTGCCTTTCTCTTGTGCGAATTTTATCCCTAGTGTTGGGATTGAGCCTTAATTGAATTCGTTTCTATGCCATACATTTGACCAAGCCAGTGAAAATAAGAAATATCTACCTTGCCTTGGTTGTTCCTAAAACGGATATGAGAGATTGCAAAAGAATAAATTGTGGTATGAAAATGCAAACAAAAGGGATGAATGAGGTTGAAACTCAATGAGTTGAACAGAAAAGAATGAAAAACACAAGAAAAGGAGATAAATGGGCGAAAGAAGAGAAGAAAGAGAAAAAGAAAAGGGAAATGTCAAGAAAAACAAAGAAAAGAGACAAAGGGAGTGGTGATGATACGGGAATCAAAATCCCATAAAAAGATAAGTGCTTTTCTAAAATAAAGGTCTCTCACTTGGAACAACTCTCTTTGTTATCCTATATCCGTCATTTCTTTTACCTAGATATAACCCAAGACCCCATTTTAACCTTTAAAGTCCTAAGTGATCTAGAGAAGCATTGTAGGTGCATAAATTCAAAGAAAATGATGAGTTATGTTTTACTATCCAATGCACGAGCATTCTATCCAAGAGACTATGCCAAGGCCGCTTCACTTTCATATATGAACTTCATTTTTGGATTACATGTGAGCACTTTGTTTTGAATACAAGATTCTATCTCATATGTACACATGAAACACTTTTGTTCATTCACATACCACACTTTTTAACATTCCATTTCCCTATTCTCTTGCCCTTTCTTTTGACATCATCCCAAAGGGAGAGTGACACTCCCTTTTTTACACACATCATACACATACATTGAGGGAGATGTTTGGAGGTTAGGAACAACAATGAAATAAAACCAAGCCATTATCATATTCCACAGCGAATTACATAATATGCATATAATCACCAAAATTTATCACACCATCAATATTTCACTAAGCATATATCAACAACAATATCACAAGCATTTTATTACATAATCTATGTCACTAACACATTTCTTCACAAAGGCACAATATAAACGCATAGCATGCCCATGTAATACCAAATTCCATCAAATTACACAAGTAACTTTCACACCTCAAATTCAAGTTAGAAATTGTTTGAAGTCATTTCTATACCCATTTCCTCATATCCATAACAATAGACAAGTTCTATACACCTAACCATTCCCAATGGACACCATAGGTTAGAAATAAACCAAAGTATGAGGGAACCCTACCTCTTGAAGCGTAAAATGAAGGGTAGAACCTTCAAGAAAACCAACCATAACTCTAAACTTTTGATTTCCCAAAATCTCTTCTTTGGATTTTCAGTGAAATCCTTCGTTCTTGGAATGGTCGCGTAGCCCTCGTCGAGGAGATCGACTTTGATTCTTGGTCCGAAAATTCCGATTAGAGGAACTCCGTAGAATTGAGAAACAAGTCTTGAAATTCTTTTTTCCTCTCCTCCTCTCTCCAACATTTACACACTGGCTTCAGCAAAATATTCTGCAAGAAAATCATATTTTTTTGGATATTTATAACCCTAGATGCTTGGTGCACTTCGCGCCACATGCCCCTTGTCCAGGTCCGTTTTCGCCACGAAATGATTTATTTCATCCCTGTTTAAGTTCAAATTATTTTTATTTAAAATTTCCTTCAATTATAAGGAAATTTATAAATTTTATTTGTGGGGGAAGTTCGTGAGGTCACCCGACACCTTGTTGTCTCGTAAAATGTGAAAAAATTGACTATCTCAGAATTTGACAAATTATCTCAGCAACTCGGTTTCATGATACAAATCCAACAGTGAAGTCCGTTGCGTCACCTGAGCTCTGAAGAAACACGTATTTTAAATCCGTATTATAGTGGTAAATTATCGTTTTACCCTTTCTAAGAAAAAGTTTAAATTTACCTGTGTTTTACAAAGTAAACAAGGAATGCACTTGAAATAGCTAAGATTGACGTTCAAGAAATGAAGATTACAAGATATTTAAAGCTTACTACAACTGAAATGGAGAAGAAAATGCAAAAAACATAAATTTCTCTATGTAACTATTCATCATCTTCTTCCTTGAAGCTTTCTAAAACAAATCCTATGCTTAGGTAGCCACCCATTTCAAAGATTGTGGAATGCTGAATATATGGAGAAGAGATGATGCAATTTCGCCCATAAGGCTCCCCTAGTCTGTGTGCAGGCCTCCCATCAATGGGAGGTGAGTTGATTGGATTTGAATAGGCTAGGAAGATAATAGCATGCACCTCCACTGGCAGCCCCCTTCTCTCGCATCCTCATTAATGTCATTGCCTCCAAAGTCTTCAACTAGGGTGTAGGAGGAACGTATATGTGTGAGGGTTATTAGGGGACAAGTGGGAGAATCAATTGCGGGACCCCCAAGCAAGTGGAGCATGAGTTACAAGAATTCTGGGCATTCTGGCCAAAACCTACCAGTAGGTTTTCATCGTTCTATTGGTAGGTTTTGGCTATTGGAGAAAAACTACTAGTAGGCCTTTCAATAGGTTGCTTATTTCAGACCAATTTTCGTAGAATTGTTATAACTTTTGATCCAATCGTCCGATTAAGCTCAAATTTTGACGCAATACAAAGGACATCCAGATCTATAACTTTTATGTTTTTTATTTTTTAAATTTGAAGTGGATCATGGACAAAAAAAGGGAAAATCAAGGTACTGTAACCAAATGGTGCGGGTGCTGGTGCCTATGTTACCAAGCACCGATACCTCCTTGATTTCGTTCACTTTTAAGCCTCCAAATCCTTATGTAATGTGTCCATGTCTTCACCACTCCTCTACACTTAGTTGTAAGGTTCCAAAATACATGATTTATGCTATAATTACCTGCAACATCAAAAATTCAACATTATTCATTAATTTGGCTATCTCTAAGTACTGATATACAAAGCCAAGTAAAAATGCATGTAAAGAGATCGTTAAATACGCAATATTTTTTGTTCATCACTCTCCCATGCCTATCTAGAAATTATCTTTGTTCATCCCTGATGTACTTTGAGCTTTAGCCTTTTTTTGTGAAAATTTTATCCCTAGTGTCATGATTGAGCCTCAATTATAATTTTTTTTCGTGCCACACATTTTGCAAAGCCAATGCAAAATGATAAAATATACCTCATCTTGGTTGTTCTAGGGCTGAGTATGAGTTATCATAAAAGAGAAGAAAGTATTGCAGAAAATCAACCAAAGGGATGAATGAAGTTGAATTCAAAGAGTTGAACGGAAAAGAATGAAAAATCTAAGAAAATGAGAAAAAGGGGGTGAAGGAATAAATAGTGGTAAAAAACAAAAGGAAAAGAAATAAAGGGTGTAGTGATGGTGTTAGACTGAAAATCCCATGAAAAGGGAGATATTTTTTAATTAAAAGTCATTCACTCAGAACAACCCTCTTTGTTATCATATATATTTCGTTTCAATTGCCTCAATATCACTCCAAGGCCTCATTACAACCCTTGAAAGTCATAAATGATCTAGAGAAGCATGAGAAATGCTTACTTTTATAGAAAAAGAAAAGTTGATTTTGCTATCTAATGCCCTAGCATTCCATTCATGAGATTATGACAATATTGTTTCATTTTCATTCGTGTCCTTTAATTTTTGGATTATATGTGTGCATACTTTAGTATGTGCACAAGATTCTATCTCACATATACACATGGAGAGCATGTCAGAATAACCTTAGTGTGATTCATTGTTAAGAGACACCCTTGGTGAGTTTTACGTCAAAGCTTAATTTGGATAGCCAAAGTGAATGCGAATTCCGTTGCGTAAATGCTTAAATTACATGTCCATTTTACACACAAGTGAGTTTGAAAAGGAATGTGTTTCGCACTTTTTGTGATCTTAATTGTATTATACACCCTAGTATAATTGTAGTTTACTTGGTTTAAGTCCAAGTATCGATCCCATGAAGAATCTTATAAATTAGCATTTAAAATAAATAAAACAAACAGTAAAGTTATTGTTTGAAGTAGTATAACACTTGATAGCTTGTGATGTGAGCTTAGATTGATAACTAGTCTAATTTAAACAAAGTGCAGAGATAAGCTTGTTAATGACAATTATATAAAAGATACCCTTTAGTTTAAGAATCTCATATGCTTTATATTGGTTAAATACTGAAAATACTACCTTACCACAATTAACTTCCATGTTTCTGGGAAGTCAACCGATAGGTGTGACGTATATAAACCATCACACAGCAACTTCTTAGGTTAGTTGGTGGTATTCATGACAATTGATTAATCCAAGCACACCAGAAGGACTAGACATTCATGAGGACTACTAGAATTATTCAGTTGATCTTGTGAATGTAAGTGCATACATAATAAACCATAACATAGTAACTTCTCAGGCTAACTGGTGGAATTAAGCCATAACACAACAACTTCTTAGGTTAACTGGTTATATATGTGTTAATTGACTAATCCAAGTGAACCAGAAGGACAAGTCATTCATGAAGAATACTTGAATTACTCAATAAGTAATCTGTAATATATATATATATATATATATATATAT
>CM042202.1:3327244-3405291 GCA_023539305.1 Ilex asprella | reverse complement strand
ATCTGTAATATATATATATATATATATATATATATATATATATATATATAAGTTAAACATTCTCAGCGTTCCGGTGGAGGACAAGCCGTACCAGTAGGAACACAGTCGATATTTAATCGGTGTTACTGTTATATATAGTAATTAAACAACCATAATAACCCAGAAGGACAAGCCATACATGAGGGTCATTTAGGTTTTGAACCATGCATCAGTAGAACATCCTCAACATTCTAGTGGAGGACAAGTCATACCGATAGGAACACCGTAGATATTTAACCGATAGGTTGATGATACATTGATGACATAATTCCAGGCACATAATCGAAATTACGTACATTGCTGAGGGTATAAGTGACTACTCACACTCTATTGCTAAAGACAAGCAAGGAGAGCGGGTAGTCTTCATTACAACTTAAATTTAAATACAAACTCTAAAACTTCTTTCACAAAGAACAACTGAAACAAAACCACATTTAGTATTAATCAAAACACAAAAGTTGCGGCAGTTCAACAATTTGAATAGAAAGATACAACATAAAGGTAGAAATACAAAATATCGGTTGGAGAGTAGGATGGACTGGATTGTATATGAATTACTTCTTTATCTCTTTATTTTCTTCCTTTGGATTTCTTTCTAAAACTCTTGGAAGGCCACCCATCCAAGTGAAGGATGCAGCCCCTATTTATAGGCAAAAGGCAAGTACAAAATGAATAGATGTAGATGAACCGCCAAGGGTGAGCATCTAGACGCCACCACCACCGTCCGGATGAAGGTGCTTTGCAGTATGCGTCACTTGTCGTGTTTTGGCTCTTCCTTAAATATATTTACACTTTGATCCTTTGTTGTTTCAAGATTTTTAATATCCTTCCTCGTATTCTCCGGTAATTCTGCATTAATCCCTGCAATTTTGAACATTAAATATTTAAAACTTTAATTTACGCACTAACCCTAATTAATTTTTTTTAGTAGTTTTATCTTACAAAGTTGATTACCTAATCAATTTAAATTACATACTAATTAGGGTTAATCAAATGTATAGGTGCATACTCTAGACTAGCATTTAAAGCCAAGGTGATGCTCATGTGTGCTTGGTTCATATACTTGAATGATGTGTTAGGTAGCCCTATGCTTGTGGGATGGGGGAATATCACTCAAATGTCAATATTTGGTATGAATTAGGAGTGCCCTTGTATTTTGAATATATCTTTTACATTTTGGGTGTTCATGTTGGTAGCTAAATGTAGAAATCCCTACCTTGTGTTTTGAAATTATCAAAATTTTAAATTATAATTGCAATTTTGGTAATGACTTGAGGCATGATAGTTCGAATTCTGGTTCACCAGTGTAGCACATGTTTTTGGTGGGTAGAGGTCATAAATAAGGTGGTAGAATGTATAGGAGTTGAAATGAAGTGGAGAGGAAGTGAATTGGACAACACAGGTTTTTTGTAAATAACTGAAAACCTACCAATAGGTTTGTGCACAAAACTATCGGTAGTTTTCACACACAGGACCTTAAACTACTGATAGGTTTTGCCCAGAATGCCAAAAATAAGGGTTTCAATTAGATCTTTTCAAGAGACTGTTCATTATCTTCCTAACTGAAGAACTCTTAGGCACTTATCTCTCCTTCCAAGCGTCTCTAAGCTTAAAAATCTTCCACCTATTACCTTAATCTTTCATATTTTACTGTTAAGGGTTGATTATTGAGAGTATTTTGTGCAAATTAGTGGACTTCATCACCAAAACCCTTGGTTTGCCATTTTTTCCCCTAATCCCTATTCTCTTTAAATCTATTTCAAAAGCTCCAAAATCCCTGCAATGGCTGGCAAAGGGAAGATCCTCCTTGATGTAGTGGACCATATGGAGGGGTTTTTGGTGGTGTTCATTTATTTCTTGGTGTTTAGGGCACTGTTGCTTTGCATGGCCTACACCAAGTGCACTGGGCGAAGTTCTCCATAACCCCCGGGTGCTAGTGCCCACAAAAGGAGTAGGGAGTGGTTGAGCGGAGACCAGAGGGAGCAAAGGAAGAAGGCTCACAATGATTCTCACTCCCAACGCATCAAAGATAAAAATGTTACTTGCCCATGGGATTGGGATTTGGTTTTAGCCTATTAGTGGGTTTAACTTGGCCCTTTGTAGAGAATTTTACCCAAAAATGAAAGTTATGGACGAGGATGAGTGTGTCTTGAGAACTAATATGAGGGCAAAAACTTTTGATGTGACCCCAGTTGTGATTGTTACACCAATGAAGTACGAGAGGTGATTGATTGACTACGGTTGTTGTTCCATACCTCTCAACACCACCCTCAAATGTGTATGGCTTATGTGTGAAGGGAGTGTCACTCTCCCTTGGGATGATACAAGAGATAGGAAACAACGTAATGTGAATGGTGGGAAATGGATGAACAAAATATCTGTAAAATGAAAAGTGGAATGTGCACAAAAGTGCTCCCCAATCGCAAGGAGTCTTTCGTTGTCGGTGATTTACTTGGAAAGTATTCCAAGGTCGTCTCCTTAGGGATGGAAAGGGAGTTTGTAAAAGTGATTTTGCAAAAAGGTAAAGAAAATGTAAAATCTTTTGTTTATGTTTTGGGGTTGTGTTTGTAAATGAAAATGCAAGAAAACAAGTGTTGGCTAATCCAAATGATTCATTCCAATGGGAATACCAAATCAACTCAAAGCCTTCCTCCGATTGAGCATGAATGAACGATTGATTCGGGGAAAGCTAAGGACGAGATTGGTGAGTATCTAAGCATAACCCGTGACTAGGCCTACAGGATATCAAAGGCTCACCAACTCATCCACTCTCATCCCCATCAAACCGAACTATTTGACTCAAAAGGGAGGAATGAAGTAGAGTTGAAATGGAATCCCCAAGAGAAGGTCTTCCCTTGGATTAACTAACTTAAATCTTAACTACTCATGCATAAATGAAAGACAAACATAATTAAATGGACATAATGTGGAAATGAAGCGTAGAACTTGAACTAATACAAGAAAACTTAGACTAAGAAGAAAAATATGCAATACCCAATTGAAAAGCTTGAAATGTAAAACTTGAAACTACAATGGTAGAAACTAGAACATGTAATTAAACTTGAACTAAACTTGAAATAAATGACATTCAAAGTAATAAAGGAAGCTTACAAAAGTCTTACTAAAGATTACAAGAGAAATGGGTGAAGACAATCCAAAAATCTAAACTTTTACACTATTCATCATCTTCCTCACTAAAACTACTCCTAGCTTAGGTAGCCACCCCTTCTCCAATGTTGAATAATGCTGAGATATATGAAGTGTGTGTCTTCAATTTTCGTCCATGAGGGTCCCCTAGCTATGAGATCAGACCTCCCATCAATGGCAGGTGATTTGGATGGGTTACACAGGCTAGGAGGAGCCTAGCCTGCCACCCACATGGAAGCCCCCTTCTCTCCCATCCTCCATCAATGCCAAGCCTTTAAAGTCTTCCCAAAGTGTAAGGGAGGCATGGTTGATGTGCAGAAAATGTTGGGGGGCCAAGTGGGAGAAGTATAGATGGGACCCCTAAGCAAGTGGAGGTGAGTTACAGGTTGTTTTTCGGCCAGAAGATTCGTGGTACCGGTACTAGGTACCGGTACTATTTTTTCTGTCCTGGACTACCTTCGGTAGAAATGGAATAACTCTTGATCTAACCGTTGGATTGAGCTGAAGTTTTGAAACTATATAGAATACATCCAGATCTACAACTTTCATGTTTTGAACTTTTCCAGATTCTGAGTAGATCATGGTCAAAATGGAGGACAACCGAGGCAGTGCTTCCCAGTGATGTGGTAGCTGGTGCCTTTGTTCCAAAACACCAATACCTCCTTGATTTCTTCACTTTTAAGCCTCCAATTCTTCATGTATTGTGTCCATGCCATTACCACACATCCAACGTAGTTGCAAGGTCCTAAAATCCAACATTTAAGCTATCAAAACGTGCAACATCGAGAATTTAACATTATTCATAAAATAGGCTAACACTAATTAATTAAATACAAAAGTTGAGTTATAATGAATGTAATGAGGCCATGAAATGTGCTATATGTGCTCATCAAGAGGGCACCTCCCAGTGTCCCAATCTATGCCCACAATATCCCTAGGGTTAAGACCATATCAAAGTATGCGAAGTTGATGTACAAGGACCCAACCCAATATAGGTGAACGATCCAATTCACTTGCCTCAAGCAAGTTTATGGGATGATCAATAAGCTACTACATTATAACTTGCTACCCCTGGAAGTTGAGAAAAACCCAAATGTTGAAAAGTTAGCTCTTTTGCATGTTGTGATGACGGGAAAGGCCATGGGCGTAGCCATCTTGAGATGGGAGTTTATAAAGGAATTCGCCCAGGCTAGAGAAACCGAAGGTGAACCTTTCATTTGGTAACCTCGTCACCCGTTTGTGTGACCACGCCACGGTGAAGGGTTATGTCATTGACATGCAATCTTCCTCCGAGACCAGAGCCATAGGGAAGGCGAGCAGTAGCAAGAGGTCAACAATGATGTGGGGGGAGCAAGCTAGGGTTCCGAGACTAGAGTCATCAGCTACAAAATCATCCTCTATGGGGCTGTTTGCTGCTGGACCATCTTTTGCAGTGCCCCGAAATACGCAGTGGCACAAAGCCTGGAGGTTCTGGAGGAGAGAGTGTAGGGTATATTGGCAATGATGACCAAGCTATTCTAGCACACATTTCCTGGAGACGCAATTCCCGTTAGACCTCCACCTCCTACCTATGCCCCTCGACCTCCATTGTTGTTGAGGTGGGGGATTCTAGTGAGGATGATGAGAACGATGATGAGCGGAAGGAGGGGAGTGACGATGACGGTGGTGGAGAAGACGATCATGACGATGATGGTGACGAGGGGGTGAGTAAGACGTTGTGGTTGTTTTGTTTCTTTTGTTTCAAATTGTGTATAGTAGGGTTAGTTTTGTTGGCCTAGTAGAAGTGTCTTTAGAATTTTGGGTCATTTTGTTTTGAACTCTAACCCCTTGTACTGAACTTTAAAAATGATTAATGAAAAAATGTCACAGTTATTTGTTCCTTCTTGCCCAAGTTCATTTTGTTAATTGCATTAAGATATCTGTATTTTGGATGTCTGGTGATATACTTGTTTAAATGGATTGTTGTAGTTTGTACTTCGTGTTTGAAAATAAAGTTTGCTAGGGACTAGCAAAACTCAAGTTGGGGGGTGTGATCAACACAAAATATAGCACACAATTTGCACATTTGCACCTTTTTTAGGCTTGTTTTTTGTTGTGAATATGAGAGGAATTGCAATGTTTTGAGATTTTTATGGAGTTTCGGTGTGTTTGCAGGAAAAATAGCTTAAATGGTGCATGTTAAGCCCCTATCATAGTACTTGAAGTCAATTGAGATGAAGGAGAGGCTTGGCGATGGCATAGAAGGTAAAAATACCAAGAATTGAGCAAAACAAGTAAAAAAACCAATAAATTACCAGTAGGTTTTGGCTATTGGAGTTAGTACTACAGGAAAATTACGGGTAGGTTTTGGCTAGTGGAGTAAAACCTACCGGTAGGTTTTGCCATCGACCTACTTGTAGGTTTTGCTGAAAAACACTAGATTCTGCAACTAAATCTCTACAACTTTGAGGGTCCCACCATTAATTCTACCACTTGACCCTAACATCACTTACACACAGACATGCCTCCCAAACCCTAGGCTTGGACTTTGAAGACTCAAGCATTAATGAGGAGGATAGAGAAGAGTGAAGCCTGGGAGTTACTGGGTAAGGTGTCCTAGCTTGCCCAATGCCGACGCTTCAGCCTCTTATGGATGAGAGGTCTATCACACACCTAATGGGACCTCCATGGGTGAAATTGAAGCTTCATTCCAAATTATTCAGGTTGTAGAGCATGGTAGAGAAAGAAGCTCAAGGAAGAAGAAATAGTTTTAGAGAGAGAAAGCTTATATTTTTTCATTTCTTCTGTCCATTTCACTTATAATCTTTTGTAAGACATTTGTAAGCTTCATTTTTTACCTTTAATGTCATTTATTACAGATGCATTGCAAGGTTAGTTACATATTTTGGATTCTACCATTGTTTTGTTCAGTTTTCTTCATTTCAAGCTTTTAAAATGGGTATTCAATGCACTACTTCATAGTTAACTTTTCTTGCACTAATTTAAGTTCCAATCTTCATTTCTTCACAATGTCTCTTTATTTAATGAATGTTCTTGCATTAAATAGGAGTAGTTAGGCTTTAAGTTGGCTAATCCAAGGGAGAACTCCTCTTGGGTATTTTAAATCAACTCTTTTCCATTCCTTCTAGTAGTGTACGATGGTTTAGTTTAACTATATTAAGTGTGGACATGGTTGTGAGTTCTTGATCCACCACCGTAGACTTGTCAAGGGGTATGCTTGAATCCCCACCTCCATTTTAGTCTCGTGATTCTTACGAATCAACCGAATGTTTATGCCCTATTGGAAGAATATATTGAGTTGAGTTGGCATTTGCTTGATTTGTTTTTTGGTTGTTTCTAACCTCCTAACATCATCCCTCAATGTATTTATGGTGTGTATGTGAAAAGGGGTGTGTCACTCTCCCTTGGAATGATGTCAAAAGAAAGGGCAAGGGAATGGTGGAAATTGAAATGTGCGTGTGTGAGCAAAAATGCTTTCCAAGCACAAGAAGACTTTGTGTGTCGGGATTTACTTGGAGGTATTTCAAGGTCGTCTCCTCGGAGAATGATGTAAATCGTGTTGAAGGTATTTTTCAAAATAAAAGAAAATTCAAACTCTTTTGTTGGTTGAAGTTTGATTGTGATTATATGGTGATGAAAATGAAATTAGAAACAAGTGTTGGCTAATCCGTAAGATTCACTCCAATGGGAATAACAAGTCAACTCGGAACCTTCCTCCAATGGTGCTTAGATGAATGATTGATTTATGGGAAGGTAGGGACGAGATGGAGGTGAGGATCTAAACATAACTCGTGACTAGGCCTACGGGATATCAAAGACTCACAATCTCGTCCACCGTTAACGCAGTCAAACCGAATCATCGTTCACCCAGAGGAGGAAAGCAAATGAGTTTAAATAGCATACCCAAGTGGTGGTCTCCATTGGCTTAGCCAACTAAAAAGCTTAGCTACTCATGCTTAAAGTAAAGACAATAATGTAATGAGAAGACATTGTAAAGAAAATGAGGATTTGAACTAAGTTGATGCATTTAATACCCAATTGAAAGCTTGAAAATGTAGAACTTGAAAGCATTAATGGTGAAAGAAAGACTTAAAGATTAAAGTTCAAAGCAACTTGTAATAAATGACATTAAAGACTTAAAACAAAGCTTAGAATATTCTTACATGAAATTACAAGACAATGTGTGGAAGAAAATGCAAAAATCTCAACTCTCTCTAAAACACTGTTCATATTCTTCCTAGCCTCTTCTTATCTATATTCTAATGTGTTCCTCTTAATGGTGTATGTAGGGCCCAAAAATTTCCATGGAGTGATGCCATAGCTATGTGATGTGATCTCCATCCATACGGGCTTTAAGGTATAGGTTGGTGCAGGCAAGTGTAGGCCTTGTCTCCACACCCAGCATCATCTCTCACCTCTCTCCTCATTTATGCTCAAGCATCCAAAAGTCCAAGAAGAGGTGCAAGAGGAATGTCAATGGTGTTGGAAGTGGTAGGGGATAGGTAGGAGAATGTTTGGTGGGACCCTCAAGGTGGCAGAGCTTGACATGCAGAATCTGACACTTTTCAGTAAAACCTACTGGTAAGTCGATGGTAACCTAGCAGTAGGTTTCACTCTAGTAGGCTTAAAATACATGTAGGTCTCGCAGTAGGTGCAGGAAAATAGCCAAAACCTATCGATGGGGCCTACCAGTAGGTTTTTCCTAGTTTATACTAAAATCTTTGTTTCTACACCTCCTGAGCTATTGGCAAGCCATTCTTTCATCATCATTCATCTCAAACACTATGAGAAGGCTTTAAGAAGCACCATTTATCACCTTTTATCTGCAACCATACCGAAATTTCATAAATACCACAAACAATACTTATCAACTCATATTAACTTCAAAAACAAGCACGAAAGTGATGTAAAAGCACTTTAAAAACGCAATATTTTGTGCTAATCACACCCACCAACTTGAGTTTTGATAGTCCCTAGCAAACTTTATTTTCAAAAAAAAAATGACAAGTATAATACTAAAACAATCCATTTGGATAAATCATCCATCAACCACTCAAAATATAAAAATCATAATGCAATTAACATAACAAACTTGGCACAAATGGAACCAAAACGGTGGTATTTTCATTAATTTGTTTCAACATTGGAGTACATGGAGTCAGACATCAAAAAGAGACAAAATGGCCTACGACCTAAGGACTCTTCTACCAGGCTAGTTACTCCACTCCAACATTCATGTAATCCAATTTCCTACTCCACCATAAAGGGCAAAAACAATAACGGTAACACCATAATCGTCTTCCTCGTCACCATCTCCGTCATCATCCCTATCAAAGTCACCCTCACACTCCACCTCCTCTTCATCATCATCATCCTCTGAATCCCCTGCCTCAACTAATATTGAGGCAGAGGTAGGAGGTGGAGGTCCATAAGCTGGAGGTGGTTGTAAAATTCAGGTAAAATTGAACTTTTTAAAATAAAGGACAAAATGGTAAATTGCCCCAACAATTAGGGTTGTAAACTTGAGTTTTTCTAGAACTTGAATGAAAAAACGGAACTCACCGTTAGATTCCTCTCACGAAAGCTAGTTACCATGTCAATTTTCATCGAATTCTGAGATAGTCGGGTTTTTCACGTTTACGAGGTGGTCAGACCGCGAGAGACCTAAATTCGAAATTTATTGGAAAATTATGAGATTTTTTTATAAATGAAGTCAAGACAAATTAAAAATATTTTGAACTTGAAACAGAGCAAAATTTAATCGTTTCGAGACAAAAATAGACCCGAAATTAAAAGGGGTCGTGTGGCGCCTTTTGGGCCAAGTATTCTAAAAATATAAATAGGGAAAAATCAGATTTTTCCCCATTGTTTCAGCATTTCTTTAGCCAATAGAAAGAGGGAGGGAGAAGAGAGGGAAAGCGAAAGAAAACTCACCCTCTCTCTACGATCTACGGAGCTACGATGCTCAGATCTATTTGGGCCAAGAGGGAAAGTTAGTCTCCTTGATAAGGGCTACACCTACGTACCAAAAATGAGGGCATTCACCAAAGGTGAGAAAACCTAAAATTTGAGGAGAAGGATTTGAGCTTGGGTAGATTTCTTAGAGCTTTTCAAGGGCATTCTTCACGCTACAAGAGGTAGGGTTTTTCTGCTACTTAGGTGTATTCACAACCTAAAATGTTATATTGAAATGGGTAGGTTAATAGATGTGTATATCACTTGCCTATTGAAGGAAAATTTAATGAAATGGGTAAGAAAATGAGAATAGAAATAGATTACGATAAATTCCTAGCTTTGAATTGAAATGTGATAATTTATTTTGGAAAATTCCATGGGAATTGGTGTTATATGAGCATGTTGTGTGCTTAAATTATGCCTTGGTGAAATGGGTATTGAAATAAGGTAGAATATATTCTATCTTAAAATGTGTATGTAAAAATTGCTTAACGTAATTTCTTGAATTATGTGAATTGTGGGCATGTTATGTGTTTGCATAATGTCTTGATTTGAAAGTGTGTTATTGCTTAATATGAGATAACATGCTTGAATATGAGTTTTGGATAAAATGTTGATAAATGCATTTTGGTTTATTGACATTGTGAGACATGAAAATTATATGCTTTTGATAGAATTTGCCATGGATTATATAAATTGGGTTTGAAATGGTTCATTTGGCATACATTGCATATTGAACATTGTAATAAAGTTGCAATGAGGCATTAGATTGCATATGCACGGGAACATTGCATTAAATGGGTGGTTGTGCATGAAAGAGTCAACATCGCATTGGTGGATGACAAGTGGGCTCGAGGGAGCTAAGTCAATGACTTGGCCGAGTTGCACAATTTACAAGGTGTGAGGTCGGGATTAGCAAGAAGAGCTAGAAGATCCCTCAGGTGCAAGGCCCGGTGATTTGGATACACACTTCCAGTGGTATTAGTCCATAAAGTGTGTCGGTGTACACGGGACTGTTGGTGGAAGTCCATAAATCCCATGTCGGTTGAGTGCCGTTGGTGTAAGTCCATAAATACTCACCAATAAAAGACCCCAGACTGAAAATATCATTTAATGCATAACATAAATGATGAAATTGTACACATGGAAAATTACATGTGTTGGAGAGCTGGGAAGGGCTCAGGATCATGGATGTCGGTCAAATGCGCTTTAGCAATTGCATGTGTTGAAGAGCCGGTAAGGGCTTGAGTTGGGTAGTGAGAGTGAGTCTCATCTCATTCCATTGCATTGCATTGTAAAATTCCAACATTGATAGCATATTCATGTTTGGAATGTAGAAATGGTGAATTGGTTGCATATGAGCATTTCATGTACATTTGGGTTGGGGAGAAGCCTATTTCGGGAATACTCTATTATGCGTAGCTCACCCTTTATGGGAAAACATTTCAGGTATGGGGTTCGTGCCAGTGGATGGTTCACACTTTGAACCTCATGGATGAAGAAGCCGGATGTGGCTTATTTTTTTTTGAGTAAATTGTAAACATTACAATGAATATTTATTTTGGCTTGTAATTAAATTTAATCGCGTGCGAATGTTGTAATAGATCTTATATAAACCATGATGGATGTTCGAATATATGGTTGTAAGAGTTTAGGTTGGTGTTAGAAAGGTTTGGGATAAATGGGAAATGAAAAACAAGGGAAATAGGCAAAATGGGCAGGAGCTACCGGTAGGAACAACCGGTAGTTCGTGGTCTAGAAGGTAACAGCTACCGGTAGTCAACCGGTAGTCGTGGCCCACAAGGTCCTAGGCTACTGGTAGTTACTGGTCCAGTGGGTTTTAACTACCGGTAGCTAACAGGTTGCTTCCGGTAGAAATTTTCCAGAATACCCGAGCTACCGGTAGCTAATATACACCTACTGGTAGCCAGTCTAGAAATCTGAAATTTTATAACTACTTTGCCAAGCTTTGGGCTTTGAACTCCTTTCTTTTAATGAACTAATTGGACCCTAACGGGGTATGAACCATGCTAATTGGGACTTGGATTTGGATTAAACGAATGTTATAATCCGAGGTACATCGTAGGCTATGACCTCAATCAAGGGATGTTTTTTTTTTTGACGTGGTGTCGGGTCAAACGACATCCCCGGGCATTTTCGCGGGTTGACGGATGGTAAATGATTGATAAAGGACCCCCAGATTTTGGGTCGTCATAACTTGATATCAGAGCATAGGTCATAGATCTTATATGGGTCTTGTTGGAAATGAGTCTATCGTCTTCCATTGCAACAGAGAAAGAGGTGTAAGCCCTAGGCAAAAGGGTATACATAAGCTTGAAGGGTATTGAGTTTAGACCATTGCATTCTATGTGCATTTCATGTTATGTGCTTTACTTGTAACATGATTATGTGCTACGTATTATGTGAGTTATATACATGTGGTGGTGTATATGAAAAGAGGAACACTAGGTTTGGAAAACGAAACCTTATGTTCCAAAAAAAAAACGTGAAGGAATGGGATAGTTGCGAGATTTAAATGTCTGCTAGTACAAAACCTACATTCTACCTGTAGGACAATGGAAAAATTCTCAAAAATTAAAATTTTGATCCCCATCTTGGGATATAATGTGAGACTCGTTTGCTATCTGACTTATGTAGATGGCAAGTAGAGGGAAGGGACGACGAGGCAGTGGGCGGAACAATAATCAACTACCACTGGCCTTGGACCAACAAACATTTAACGAAAACGATGGGCATGATGGGGGCTATGGTTGCACAAGCTAGCGCCAATGCAAATCAGGGAGGCACGGGTAACCTCTAACACTTCAAGGCACACAAGCCTCGAGTTTTTAAGGGAGGGGCGGATCCGATGGTGGCCGACCATTGGTTCCAACAAGTAAATAAGATCTTAAGGGCTATGGAGATCACCTCGATGCCTCCAGGATCAGATTAGCTGCATTCCAGCTGGAAGGAGAAGCCCAAATATGGTGGGATTGGGTAATGACCTCTAAGAACTTGCAGACCATGACATGGAGAGAGTTCCAAGAACTCTTCATGGGGAAGTACTTCCCAACGGCCGCTTGGCATGCAAAAGCCCAGGAATACTTAGAATTGAAGCTAGACGGCATGATAATAATGGAATACGTGGCTAAGTTCATAGAGCTAGCCCGTTTTGCCAATGATTACGTGGCCACGGACATGGCCTCAGTAAGAAAATTTGAGGATGGTCTGAAGTTATCCATTCGGGGAAAGATTATGGGCCTCCGCCTACAAGACATGGACACAATGGTCGAGACAGCCATGGCCATTGAGAGGGAAGTCAAAGATGCACGAAGCATCCGGGAGGCTGGTGCTAGGGATGAGAAGAAAGAGGGTCAATCCTCTTCTTCTAGCTCGGGGAAGAAGTAGAGGACTTCTTCACCATAAGGGTCTCAGGGACAGTGCCGCGGCTATCAGAGGCAAGGCCAAGGTCGCTCCTCCCAAGGTAGGGGAAGCTTCAGAACTACCTACCAGGCAGGCCAGAAGACTTATTTTTATTGCCACCAACTAGGTCACATGAAGCAGGATTGCCCTTAGAGGCAGGGATGCTAGAGTAACGGGACATCTCAGTCCCAATCTTCAGTGGGACAGTGATTAGCACAAAATTTTATATATTTTTAGGTGCTAATCATCTCATCTTGGTTGCTTTCGAAGATTAAATCACAGGAGTTATGCCATTGGAAGTCTTAACTTTGATTTTTCGTGTTTGCATATTAAATGTGTTAGAAGAGGCTTCTTATGGCTTTTCCTAAGTTGCTTGTGATGATTGGAGGTGAACTGATGGCTTGCGGTGAGCTTTAGAGTGAAGAAATCATGAAATCAGAAACAGGAAAACAATACAGCAGAAACCCTACCGATAGACCCTACCGATAGAGTAACCTACCGGTAGACCCTACCGGTAGGGTTAAGCTACTGGAGTAAACCATACCGGTAGACCTTACTAGTAGAGTCTGTCGTTCTGCTCCTCCTTCTGCTGCTCAGACTTCCTGCTTTGAGGGTCCCACCAGCACTTCTCCCCCACTCTTCTGACATGCCCACAACATTGTACACCTGCCCTTGGACTTTTGGAGGCTTAGCATTAATGAAGCATGGGAGTGAAGTGGGCTGCACATGGTGTTGCAGGCTATCTTGTCAAGAGCCATCACTCAGCCCCTATGGATGGGAAGGCCTGCTCTTACACCTTGGGGACCATCATGCACGAAAATGAATCACACACACTCCAATATATTCAGAATTTTTACACAAGAGACCAAAAAAAAGGGGGGTTGGCTACCTAAGCTTAGGAGTAGATATAGAGAGAGAGTTACAAGGTTGAAGATGATGAATAGTAAATTTTGTTTTTGCATTTTCTTCTCCCATTTCACTTGCTATTGTTGTAGTAAGCTTTCATACTCTTGTAATCTTCATTTTATTACTTTAATATCATTTACTTCAAGTCTATTTCAAGTTTAGTTGTGTAACTTAGATTTCACCATTTATGCTTTCAAGTTTTTCATTTCTTAGTTTAAAATGGGTATTGTTGATTTCTCTTCTTAGTTTAAGATTTCTTGCATTTAGTTAAGTTTTAATCTCCATTTCATCCTTGTCTCTTTACATTATGAATGTCTTGCTTTTAATATGAGTAGTTAGGATTTAAGTTGGTTAATCCAAGGGAAGACCTCCTCTTGGGGATTCCATTTCAACTCTTCTTCGTTCTTCCCTTTTGAGTCAAATGGTTTGGTTTGACGGGGTTGAGAGTGGATGAGTTGGTGAGCCTTTGATATCCCGTAGGCCTAGTCACGGGTTATGCTTAGATACTCACTAATCTCGTCCCTAGCTTCCCCCGAATCAATCGTTCATTCATGCTCAATCGGAGGAAGGCTTTGAGTTGATTTGGTATTCCCATTGGAATGAATCATTTGGATTAGCCAAAATTTGTTTTCTTGCATTTTCATTTACAAACCAAACACAAAACTTAAATACAAGATTTTACACTTTCTTTTCACTTTTACAAAATCACTTTCACAAAACTCCCTTTCCTTCCCTGAGGAGACGCCCTTGGAATACTTTCCAAGTAAAACACCGACAACGAAAGACTCCTTACGATTGGGGAGCACTTTTGTGCACATTCCATATTTCATTTCACACATATTTTGTTCATCCATTTCCCACCATTCACATCCGTTGTTTCCTATCTCTTGTATCATCCCGAGGGAGAGTGACACTCCCTTCACACATAAGCCATACACATTTGAGGGTGGTGTTGAGAGGTAGGGAACGACACTATTTTCAATCAATCAGATAGCCACAGACACACTATATTCCTCCCTACCCCATCACGGGCCAGGGAAGTCAGTACCAGTTTCAGGGTGCTACTCAGGCCCCTACCACTTTCCAAGCAGGGACTCTATAGTCAGGCCAGATGGGCCAGGGCATGGGTCGAGGCGGAGGGCAGGGCATGTAGGCCAAAACATTAAGGATCCAGGGGCATGTCTACGCCATCACACCTGAGACTGAGCCGGTGGATCAGTCGGTCATCCAGGGTACATTTCTACTCTCTCGCTTATGGGCTAGGGTGTTATTTGACTTTGGTGCATCGCATTCATTCATTTCTGCATCATGTGTTAGAGATTTGGGCTTAGAGGTTAATACCTTGGAGGAGCCGTTGTATGTAAATTCGTCCCTAGGAGCTAGGGTGTGTGTTAATCAGTTGTGTCGAGGGTGTGAGTTAGAGATCTCAGGGGTCCTACTCACCGTGGACCTTAGGATCATGGACATGTTAGAATTCGATGTCATCCTAGGGATAGACTATTTGGTGGCACACCGAGTCGTCATTGATTGTGATAGGAAGAGTGATGCAATCCATAAGATGCTCAAGGAAACACAAATTCGAAGATGTGAAAGATAATAGAATTGGGCCGATTACGAGAGCACGAGCAAAGAAGTTTAAGGAGGGCACTCAATGGGCTGGTTCAAGAGGCATGGGCTCAAGCAAGTGCGTAGAGGCCCATGGAGCATGATCCACTTGGGCAACAAAGATTCATCAATATAATTCAAGTTCTAGAAAAATCCGGCTAAGGTTAAGCTTACATTGGCCCGTTGATGTTAAGGCCTCCAATTTATTTAAAGGATTATTATTTTTAGAATAAGTGGGCTTGAGGATGCTTGGCCCACATGTTTTACTTCTTATGAAATAGGATTTTCGGAGTTACTGTAGCACCGTACTGTTCATGCTACAGTAACGGCGCCCTATTCATTCTTGTTAGGGTTTGATTGTAAGACTTGCATGCCAAGTACTTTCCTTTTAAATTTAGGCATGTGAGTTATTCTTTTTAGGAAAGTAAGAGATATTTCTTTACCCACAAGTAAGAGATATTCCTTAAATAGGATAAGCTATTTTAGAAAGTTTCCTAATCCTTGTAATGACTAGCCTTTATAAATAGGCCTTCAAATCAATGAAAATTCAGATTATGATTCAGCAAATTGTGAGAGTATATTTCTCTTTGGTTCTTTGAAGAACTAGACGAACTTATTGGGATTTCCCGTGGCGTTCACTATCGACTTATCAAACGGATTTCCATACCGTTTGTGGCGTCTTCCTTTATACCAAGGTTCTTGTTTCACAAACAGCGGGTTGAGGTCTATATACCAAGGTTCTTGTTTGTCGTAAACAACGGGTCGAGGTCTTCCATTCAAATCTGAACGTAGAACAATCTTGGGTTCCTTTTCGTTGTTGGTTCTCGTTATTCTTGGCGGGTTTCACATCAAAGAGGGTCACTATCTATACGCTGGAAGGTGTTTGTTTCAAGTTTCAGGGGAAAAGCACGACGCCTTGCCCCAAGCTGTGTACGACTCTCGATGGCACGGGCAATTGATGGGTTGGCTTGCGAGCCTTACTCCGGAGGACGGGGTAAGACAGGTGTTGGGCCTACCTCGGGTTGTTTGCGAGTATGCGAATGTTTTTCTAGATGAACTACCGGGATTACCTCCCCTTAGGGATGTGGATTTTAGTATTGAGTTGTACCCCGGTACATCGCATATTTTATGACTCCGCATAGAATGACACTAGCTGAGTTGCAAGAACTGAAGGTTCAATTACAAGAGTTATTGGACCAAGATTTTATTAGGCCGAACACTTCGCCATGGGGCGCTCCGGTATTATTTTCCAAAAAGAAAGACAAGACTCTTCGGCTATGTATAGACTACTGACAATTAAACAGGGTCACTATCAAGAATAGGTACCCTTTGCCGATGATTGATAATTTTTTTAACTAGCTGAGGGGAGGACAAGTCTACTACAAGATAGATCTCCGCACGGGCTACCATATGTTGAGGATTAGGGAAGCGGACATCCCTAAGAGGACGTTCAGAACGCGATATGGGCATTTTGAATTCACGATGATGCCATTTGGGTTAACGAATGCCACGGCGGCATTCATGGATCTCATGTATAGGGTGTTCTAACCCTATTTAGATTAGTTCGTCGTGGTGTTTGTTGACAACATCCTGACCTATTCCAAGTCTGAGGAGGAGAATGAGGGTCACTTGAGAATTATTCTCTACACCTTGAGAGATCATCAATTGTACGCCAAGTTCAGCAAGTATGAATTTTAACTGACTGACGTAAAATTTTGGGGACACGTAGTGTCGGCTTCGGGTGTATTCGTAAACCCTGAGAAGGTTGAAGCAGTCACGAATTGAAAGAGGCCGAAGTGAGTCTTTGAAATACACAGTTTCTTGGGATTGGCGGGGTACTATCAGAGGTTCATTAAGGACTTCTCTCGACTGGCTGGACCTATGATGAGATTGACCCAGAAGGAGGTCAAGTTTGAGTGGAATGATTCTTGTGAGAAGGCATTCCAGGAGTTAAAGAGGAGGCTGACTTCAGCTTCTATTTTGATAGTCCCGGAGAGGGGACATATGTATACAGTGTACTCTGATGCCTCTAAAGACGGACTCGGTTGTGTTTTGATGCAGTCCGGGAGGGTGGTGGCTTATGGTTCTCAATAGTTAAAGAACCACGAGCAGAACTACCCCACGTACGATATGGAATTGGCGGCCATTGTCTTCGCATTGAAGGCTTGGCGCCACTATTTGTATGGTGAGAAGTTTGAGGTGTTTTCGGACCACAAGAGTCTGAATACATCTTTACGCAATGGGACCTCAACATGAGGCAACGTAGGTGAATGAAGTACTTGCAAGATTTCAACTTCACTTTGCATTATCATCCCGGTAAGACAAATGTGGTGGCAGATGCACTTAGTTGAAAGTCACGGGGAGTCTTGGCTAGTGTGGCGTCTTGGGAGTGGCTTATGCTCGAGACTGTGGGGTAGTTCGGGCTACATTATATGGGTCAGGCTCAGGGTACTTTGGGGAGTTTGGTGGCTATGCCTTCACTACTGAGCAGGGTGTTTGAGTCCCAGAGTCAGGACACAGAGATATTATCCATCTGGGACCGTGTACAGGTAGGTACAGGTGACGAGGGTTGGGCCATTCGCTCGGATGGTAGTCTTCAGTATCAAGGAAGGATTGTGGTTCCTCAGTTGGCAGATCTGAGAGAGGAGATCCTTAAGGAGTTTCATTGCTCCCGTTTTACAGTTCATCCAGGTGGCACGAAGATATACCATAATCTTCGTCGCCAATATTATTGGAGTGGGATGAAGAAGCACGTTGGAGACTTTGTCAGTAGATGTCTCACATGTTAGTAGGCCAAGGTCGAACACCAAAGACCAGCAGGGTTACTCCAGCCTTTGAAGTGGCGGAATGGAAGTGGGAGCATGTCACGATGGACTTTGTGACCCACTTGCCATGAACATCACGGGAACATGACGCGGTGTGGGTGATAGTGGACCAGCTTACCAAGTCGGCACACTTTTTAGCAGTGCGAATGACCTTCAGATTGGAGGAATTTTGCAAGCTATAAATATGGAAGATAGTCCGACTGCATGGGGTGCCCGTATCTATAGTATCGGATCGGGACCCCAAGTTTACAACTCATTTTTTAGAGAGTTTTTTAGCGAGCCATGGGGACGCAGTTGACGATGAGTACAACCTTTCATCCCTAGACAGACGGTTAGTCGGAGAGGACCATCTAGATTTTAGAGGACTTGCTGCGGGCATGCGTCCTAGACCTTAAGGGTAGTTGGGAAGAGCATTTACCCTTAGTAGAGTTCGCCTACAACAATACTTATCAGGTGCGCATACAGATGACACCCTATAAGGCCCTATATAGTAGGTCTTGCCGTTCTCCGGTGTGTTGGAGAAAGGCTGGAGAAAGACCTTCTACGGGTCCAGATTTGATTAGAGACACTTTAGCAAAAGTGGACTTGATAAGGAAGCGTCTTCTTACGGCTCAAAGCCGGCAGAAGAGCTACACCGACGGACGACGACGAACTCTGAAATTTGAGGTGGGAGATCACGTCTTCTTAAATGTGACACCTAAGCGATTATTGGTTTGATTCGAGAAGCAAGGGAAGCTGTCGCCGAGGCTCATCGAGCCCTTCGAGGTACTCGAGAGGGTGGGCACAGTGGCATACAAGTTGGAATTGCCTTCAAATTTATCGGGTGTTCACGCAGTATTCCAGGTCTCTATGCTCCGGAAGTATACTCCAGATCCGACACATGTTTTGGATTGGGTTGAGTTGATGATTGATGCAAATGGGACCTTCAAGGAGGGACCGGTACGTATCATGGATAGCCAAAAACAAGTTTTGCGAGGCAACATGGGAGCGTGAGGACACCATCCGTACCAATTATCCGTTCTTGTTCGAGGATGGAGGTACAAGTTTATAATTTTAAGTATGGGATGACTTGTTGCATATGCAAGTGCTTAAGTGTGCATCTGGGAATGAATTTCAGGGATGAAATTCTTTTTAAGGGGGGGGGGAGAATGTAAAATTCGGGTAAACTTGAACTTTATAAAATAAAGGGCAAAACGATAAATTGTCCCAACGGTTCGGGCTGCAAACCTGAGTTTGTCTAGAACGCGGATGATGAAACGGAACTCACCGTTGGATTCGTCTCGCGAAATCTAGTTACCATGTCAATTTTTATCGAATTCCGAGATAGTTGGGTTTTTCGCGTTTTATGAGGCGGTCAGACCCCAGAAGACCCAAATACAATTTTTTTTGGAAAATTACGAGACTTTTTTTATAAATGAAGTCAAGACAAATTAAAAATATTTTGAACTTGAAACGGAGCAAAATTTAATCGTTTTGGGACAAAAACAGAGCCAGAATTAAAAGGGGCCGTGTGGCGCATTTTGGGCCAAGTATTCTAAAAATATAAATAGGGAAAAAACAGATTTTTCCCCCATTGTTTCAACAAGTCTTCAGCCGATAGAAAGAGGGAGGGAGAAGAGAGGGAAAAGAGATAGAAAACTCACCATTGCTCTACGATCTACGTAGCTACGGTGCTCGGATCCATTTGGGCCAAGAGGGAAAGTTGGTCTCCTCGACAAGGGCTACGCCTACGTACCAAAAACGAGGGACTTCACCGAAGGTGAGAAAATAAAAAATTTGAGGAGAAAGATTTGAGCTTGGGTTGATTTCTTGGAGCTTTCCAAGGGCATTCCTCACGCTATTAGAGGTAGGGTTTTTCTCCTACTTATGTGTGTTCACAACCTAAAATGTTATATTGAAATGGGTAGGTTGTTAGATGTGTATATCACTTGCCTATAGAAGGAAAATTTAATGAAATGGGTATGAAAATGTGAATATAAATAGATTATGATAAATTCCTAGCTTTGAATTGAAATGTGGTAATTTATTTTGAAAAATTCCATGGGAATTGGTGTTATATGGGCATGTTGTGTGCTTAAATTATGCCTTGATGAAATGGGTATTGAAATTAGGTAGAATATATTCTATCTTGAAATTGGCATGTAGAAATAGCTTAACGTAATTTCTTGAATTATGTGAATTGTGGGCATGTTATGTGTTTACATAATGTCTTGATTTGAAAGTGTGTTATTGCTTAATATGAGATAACATGCTTGGATATCAGTTTTGGATAAAATGTTGATAAATGCATTTTAGTTTATTGACATTGTGAGACATGAAAATTATATGCTTTTCATAGAATTTTCCATGGGTTATATAAATTGGGTTTGAAATGGTTCATTTGACATACATTGCATATTGAACATTATTGTAGAGTCGCAATGAGGCATTACATTGCATATGCACGGTAACATTGCATCAAATGGGTGGTTGTACATGAAAGGAGTCAACATCGCATGGGTGAATGACGAGTGGGCTCGATGGAGCTAAGTCAATGACTTGGCCGATTTGCACGGTTTACGAGGTGTGAGGGTCGGGGTTAGCAAGAAGGGCTAGAAGATCCCTCAGTTACAAGCCCCGGTGATTTGGATACGCACTTCCGTTAATGTTAGTCCATAAAGTGTGTCGGTGTACGCAAGATCGTTGGTGGAAGTCCATAAATCCCATGTCAGTTAAGTGTTGTTGGTGTAAGTCTATAAATACTCACCCCATAAAAGACCCCAGGCTGAAAATTTATAACATAAATAACGAAATTGTACACATGAAAAATTACATGTGTTGGAGAGCCGGGAAGGGCTCGGGATCATGGATGATGGGCAAATGCGCTTTAGCAATTGCATGTGGTGAAGAGCCGGGAAGGGCTTGAGTTGTGTAGTGAGAGTGAGTCTCATCTCATTCCATTACATTGCATTGTAAATTTCCAACATTGATAGCATATTCATGTTTGGAATGTAGAAATGGTTAATTGGTTGCATATGAGCATTTCATATACATTTGGGTTGGGGAGTAGCCTATTTCGGGAATACTCTATTTAGCATTGCTCACCCTTAATGGGAAAATATTTCAGGTATGGGGTTCATGCCGGTAGATGGTTCACACTTTGAGCCTCATGGATGAAGAAGTCAGAATGTGGCTTATTTTTTTTGAGTAAATTGTAAACATTACAATGAATATTTATTTTGGCATGTAATTAAATGAAATCGCATGCGAATGTTGTAATAGATCTTATATAAACCATGATGGATGTTCGAATATATGGGTGTAAGAGTTTGGGTTGGTGTTAGAAAGGTTTGGGATGAATGGGAAATGAAAAACAAGGGAAATAGGCAAAATGGGCAGGAGCTACTGGTAGGAACGACCGGTAGTTCAGAGGTAAACAGTTGCCTTTTGGACACGAACTACCGGTAGCTCGTGGTCCAGAAGGTAACAGCTACCGGTAGTCACTGGTCCAATGGGTTTTAACTCTCGGTAGCTAACAGGTAGCTTCCGGTAAAAACTTTTCAGAATACCCGAGCTACCGGTAGTTGTATACACCTACCAGTAGCCAGTCTAGAAATCTAAAATTTTATAACTGCGGGCTTTGAACTCCTTTTTTTTAATGACCTAATTGGACCCTAACGGGGTATGAACCATGTTAATTGGGACTTGGATTTGGATTAAACGAATGTTATAATCCGAGGTTACATCGTAGGTTATGACCTCGATCAAGGGATATTTTTTTTTGACATGGTGTCGGGTCAAGCGACATCCACGGGTATTTTCGCGGGTTGACGGATGGTCAACGATTGATAAAGGACCACCGAATTTTGGGGCGTCACAGTGGTGGTCCACCAGGGATGGGTCTTCCTGGAAATTTATGCAAGAATAGCTCATTCATCATCGACGAATTACAATGCACCGACACCTCTAACCCATGCACTCTCATCTATAATGCATCAGGGCGCTGAGGTATCAAGCACTCTGGTGCATCTGTGGATGGCCTAGTAGATTGGGATCCCCGGAGGTAAGGCTTTCTCAGCTGGTGCCGACGAAGATGTGAAGATGGTCCAAGAGCCTCAAACTCTTGCCCCGAAGCCCTAGCTCGCTCCCCTCGGCTCATTGTAGTCCTCGTCACACTACTGGCCTTGCCAATAGCCCTAGTTTCAAGGGGAGTGAGCTTATCAAAGGAATATGCCTTCACCTTAAAGTGCTGGAACATCCCGGTCATCAAACTCTCGAAAGGTAAGTTGGCCTTCGGCTTCTGTGTCTCAGCAAAATTTTTCATCACTAAATGGATGAAAAGTGCAAAATGAACCACCTTGCTAGACATAATTGCATCCAAAAGGCCTAACTTTTCAATGTTAGGTGTCTTTTCAGCACCCTTCGGATGCAGATTAAAATGGAGAAGCTTGTTCAAAAACCCATAAGAATGTTTTAATCCCCCAACTTAGACCGTTTGCTTGACTAAAAATCTTATGGTTTCCTAACCTCTAAAAACTATCCCTTAAAATGTGTAGTGTACGAATAACGAGGAGTGTCACTCTCCCTTGGGGTGATGTCAAAAGAAATGTCAAGGACAATGTGGGAAATGAAATGTACAAAATGTGTGAAATGAAACATGTGTGAACAAAAGTGCTCCCAAGCGCAAGAAGTCATTCGTTTGTCGTGTTTTACTTGGAAGAGTATTCCAAGGTCGTCTCCTCAGGGAAGGAAAGTTCAAGTGTGTGAAGATGATTTTGCAAAAGGTAAAGAAAGTGTAAAATCTTTTGGTTTGTGTTTTGGTGATTGAAGTTTGGACTAAAATGAAATAAAACAAGTGTTGGCTAATCCGAAGAGTTCATTCCCATGGAAATACCAACTCAACTCAAAGCTTTCCTCTAAAGGTGCATAGATGAACGATTAATTCGTGGGAAGCTAGGGACGAGATGGAGGTGAGAATTCAAGCATACACTGTGACAATGCCTACGGTGTATTAAGAACTCATAACCAAATGGAGGTGAGGATCCAAGCATAATCCATGACCAGGCCTACGGGATATCAAAGACTCACAACCACGCCCACTCTCAACCCAGTCAAAGCGAACCATCGTACACCGAAAGGAGGAAAGAAATTGAGTTGAAATGGCACACCCAAGAGGAATTCTCCCTTGGATTAGCCAACTTAAAATTTAGCTACTCATAATAAAAGACAAGGCATGCATAATGTAAATAGACATAATGAAGAAACAAATATTAAAACTTAACTTAAATTAAGAAAAGTTGAACTATCAAGAAAAATATGCAACACCCATTTTAAACTTGAAATGAAGAAAAACTTAATACAACAATGGTAGATTCAAGAACATGTAACTAAACTTGCAATAAACTAGAAAGGAATGAGATTAAAGTACAAGAAATTTAAATTACAAGAAGATTAATGCTTACATAGATGAAAATGGAAAAGAAATTGCAAAAACATAACTACTATTCATCATCTTCTACATTTAACAAAAACTAAGCTTAGGTAGCCACACCTGGAAGAACTTGTGTAATGCTGAATATTTGGAGTGAGCCTTCCATTTTCGTGCATGGTGGTCCCTAGCATGTGTGTGCAGGTCTCCCATCCATAGGGGGCTGAATGGATGGGTATGATAGGCTAGAAAAGGCTTATTCTGCACCCATCATGGCAGCCCACTTCTCTCCCATCCTTCATAAATGTCAAGCCTCAAAAGTCTTCAAAATGTGTAAGGGAGTAATGAAAATGTGTAAGGGAGTGTTGGGGGCAAGTGGGAGAAGTGTAGGTCGGACCCCCTAGCAAGTGGAGCAAGAAACAAGTCGTTCTGGGCACTTTTACCGGTACCCCGCACTCCAGTAGTCTCGGCGTACCCGTATACGTACTGGTATAGGTTCAGCTTTGGACCACGTTTCATAGAATCAGTATAACTTTTGATCCAACCTTTGGATTGAGCTGAAATTTTGACACAATATAGAAGACATCCAGATCTACAACTGTTATATTTTGCACTCGTTCAGATTCAAAGTGAATCATGGTCAAAATAGAGAAAAACCTAGGCTCTGCAACCAACTGGTATGGGTGTTGGTGCCTTTGTTTCCAAGCTCCTATACCTCCTTGATTACTTCACTTTTAAGCCTCCAAATCTTCATGTAATGTTTCCATGCCTTCACCACATATCCAACATAGTTGCAAGGTCCTAAAATCTATCATTTAAGTTATAAATACCTGCAACATTGAAAATTCAACATTATTCATAAAATAGGCTAACTCTAAGTACTTAGATACAAAAGTTGAGTTAAAATGCATGCAATGAGGCCATTAAATATGAAATATTTTTGGCTCATTACCGTCCCCTTAAATTGGCCAGGTCATAATACATCAATGCTAAAAACTCAGTAATGGACTTGACTTGAGTTACGTTACAAGGATATACATGTATGGAGGAAGAAGGTCTCTCGTAATTGCCTAGGAGTGTAGCAATAACCGCTAGGGTCACTGATGAGCATAAAACATTCCATATTTAATGGCCTCATTACATGATTTTTAACATAAATTTTCATTTAATTACTTCGAGTTAGTTTAAGTTAAGAATAATGTGGAAATTTTGAAGTTGCAGGTAATTATAGCGTAAATGATGGCTTTTAGAGCTTTACAACTAAGTGTGAATGTGTGGTGAAGAGATGGACACATTAATGGATGATTGGGAGGCTTGGAAGTTGCAGAAACCAATAAAATACAATTTAGAGGCAAACCTTTTGGAAGGTTTATGGCCAAACCTTCCGGAAGGTTTAGCCCACAAGTTTTCCCCATTTTTACACAGTATGACTATTTTTCCCTTCTTTAACCACGATCCACTTCGAATCTAAAAAAGTAAAAACATGAGAGTTGTATAACTGGATGTCTTCTATATTGGGTCAACATTTCAGCTCAATCCAACGGTTGGATCAAAAGTTATGGCAATTTTAACAAAATTGGTCCTGAGTTGTCACCTTCCGAAACACCTTCTGGAAGGTTTTGCCCAGAATGCCTAGAATACCTGCAACTCATGCTCCACTTGCTTGAGGGTCCCACCATTAATTCTCCCACTTGTCCCCTGTCATCCCTTACACATCTACATGCCTCCCAAAACCCTTGCTTGGACTTTGGAGGTCATTGCATTTATGAGGATGGGAGAGAAAGGGGCAGCCATGATGGGAGTAGGCTAATCCTCTCCTAGCCTGTCCAAGCTTCCAAATCACCTCCTATGGATGGGAGGTCTACTCTCATAGTCTAGGGGCGCCTCATGGATGAAAATGCATCACTCCTTCACCATATATTCAACATTCCACAAGCTAGGAAAGGGGTGGTTACCTAAGCTTAGGAGTAGTTCCAGGAAAGAAGATGAATAGTTAGAAAGCTTAGATTTTTGCATTGTCTTAACCCATCTCACTTGTAATTTATTTAAGGATCTTTTAAGCTTCATTTATTGTCTTTAATGTCATTTATTTAAGGATCTTTTAGTTATGCATTCTAGATTCTATCATTGTTTTTTTTGAGTTCTTCATTTTCAAGCTTTGAAATGGGTATTGAATATTTTTCTTCTTAGTTTAAGATTTCTTGTATTAATTTAAGTTTCATGCTGCCTTTCAATCATGTCTGTTTACATTATGAATGTCTTTTCTTTTGATCATGAATGTCCCTTTCAAGAAGGTTTTGATCGACATTCCGGAAGGTTTTGCCCATAAACTTAAAAATGAGGGTTTTAGGTTAAACTTTTTGAAAAAACCCTTCACATTTCCTCTCCTCATACACTTTCAAGTATTCAAAACATTTCCTTAATGTGTCTAATAAAAAAAGGGAAAAAAAAAGTATCTTATTTCCCATGTTTCTTTCATTTTTCTCTTTGCATGATTCCTTGTGCATTGAAGACAATGCATGGTTCAAATTGGGGGTGAGGTGCACCATTTACATTTTCCACCCTTTTTGTATAAAATAATGGGAAATGTGAAAATTTTGGACACTTATTTTGGAAAATATCTAATATTGAACCATATTCCCCTACCCTAATTATTATGGGATTTGTTATTGCTTGATCAACATTTTGAACTTTGAATATATGAGCACATTATAGAAGTTAATCCTATAGTTAAGAGTATCACATACTTGTTTGCTTTTGAACTCAACCATAAGTGCACATTGAACTTGTAATTTTGACAATTTATAGATTAAGTTCACATTTAGTGCTTGACATGAATAGTGGAGATGCGTAAGAATCCATGTGAGTTTTTGTGTCAATCCGTGTTGGAGGGAACTTATATTTACTCAAGGAACAATTTTTAAAAATTCCAAATTTGTTTAATAATCTCATTATGCTTGTTTTGGTTAGGTACATTTTGGGTAGTTAATTGACTTTATCTTGATATGTTTAATGCTCCCCCTTGCTTATTTAGAAATGATCTTAGGCCATCTTTGAAATACTTTGAGCCTTAGCCTTTTTCTTGTGAAAATTTTATCCCTAGTGCCATGATTAAGCCTTAATCCTAAATTAGTTTCCATACCACACATTTGACCAAGCCAATGCAAAATGAGAAAAATCTATCTCATCTTGATTGTTCTTACAGCTGAATATGAGTGATTATAAAAAAGAAGGAAATATGGTGTGAAAACTCAAAACAAAAAGGATGAATGATGTTGAAAATCAAAGAGTTGAATGGAAAACAATGCAAAGTCCAAGAAAAAGGAGTGAGAAAGGGGTGAAAGAAGGTAGAATGATCAAAAGAAAAGGAAAAAGTTAAGGAAAAGAAAGAAAAGAGACAAAGAGTGTTGTGATTGTGTTAGCCTGGAAATCCCATAAAAATGGAGATCTTTTTGAAATAAAGATGATGCACTTGGAACAACCCTCTTTGTTATCCTATATCCTTCACTTCACTTCACTTGCTTAGATATCACCCCAAGGCCCCATTCTAACCCCTGAAACTCGTAAATGATCTATAGAAGCATGGGAAAAACGTACTTTTAAAAAGGACAAGAGAATTTGGTGTTTCTATTTAATGCCCTAGCATTCCTTTCATGAAATTATGCCAATGTTATTTCATTTTTATGCATGAATGTTGTTTATGGATTATATTTGAGCATACTTTATTTTGTGCACAAGATTCTATCTCACATATACACGTGGATAATCATAGTGTGATTCATTGTTGAGAAAAACTCTTTGTGAGTTTTGTTAGATATGAAGAAGTTTGTAGTTACCTTCACTAGAAACCTTCACGAGCAAAAACTCATCCACTAGGGATCACCTAGGGATTTAAAAGCTTGTTGCAAATGCTAAATGCAATAATAGAATTAGTATAGGTTTATTTTTGTTTGCTTAATTCTTACATTTTGTTTGCTAGGGACTAGCAATGTTTAAGTTGCGGGGTGTGAAGCGAACAAAACATTCATATTTAATGGCCTCATTACATGCTTTTTAACTTAACTTCGCATTTAATTACTTAGAGTTAGTTAAAGTTGTGAATAATGTAGAAATTTTGATATTGCAGATAATTATAACGTAAATGATGGCTTTTAGAGCTTTGAAAGTAAGTGTGAATGTGTGGGAAAAATATGGAGACATAAATTGAGGATCGGGAGGCTTGGAAGGTGAATAAATCAATAAAAATGCAATTTGGGAGAAAACGTTCCGGAAAATTTAGCACTCTAGTTTTCCCCATTTTTGACACAATACTTCTATTTTTCCCATGTTTTATTATGATACACTTCGAATCTTAAAAAGTGCAAAACATAAAAGTTGTATATCTTGATGTCTTTTGTATTGTATCAAAATTTTAGCTCAATCCAATGGTTGGATCAAAAGTTATGTCAATTTTAACAAAACTAGTCCTGAGTTGTCACCTTCCGAAACACCTTCTGGAAGGTTTTGCCCAGAATGCCTAGAACACCTACAACTAATGCTCCACTTGCTTGGGGGTCCCACCATTGATTCTCCCACTTGTCCCCTGACATTCCTTACACATCTACATGCCTCCCAAAACCATTGCTTGGACTTTGGAGGCCATTGCATTTATGAAGATGGGAGAGCAGGGGGTAACCATGATGGGAGCAGACTAATCCTCTCCTACCCTGTCCAAGCTTCCAAATCACCTCCTATGGACAGGAGGTCTGCTCTCACAGGCTAGGGGAGCCTCATGGATGAAAATGCATCACTCCTTCACCATTTATTTAACATTCCACAGGCTAGGAAAGGGGTGACTACCTAAACTTAGGAGTAGTTCCAAGGAAGAAGATAAATAGCTAGAAAGCTTAGATTTTTGCATTGTCTTCACCCACTTCACTTGTAATTTCTTGTAAGGATCTTGTAATCTTCATTTATTGTCTTTAATTTTAGTTATTTCAAATGCCTTTCAAGTTTAGTTATGCATTCTAGATTCTACCATTGTTGTTTTGAATTCATCATTTTCAATCTTTGAAATGGATATTGAATTTTTTTCTTCTTAGTTTAAGATTTCTTGCATTAATTTAAGTTTCATGCTCCATTTGAATTATGTCTCTTAACATTATGCATGTCTTTTCTTTTGATCATGAATAGCTAGATTTTTAGTTGGCTAGATTTTTCATTTCGACTCATTTTCTTTCCTCCTTTTGGTGTTCGATGGTTCGGTTTGACTGGGTTGAGTGTGGATGTGGTTGTGAGTCTTTGATATTCTGTAGACCTTGTCACAAGTTATGCTTGGATCCTCACCTCCATCTCATCCCTAGTTAGCCATGAATTGATCATTCATTTATGCACCAATGGAGAAAGGTTTAGAGTTGACTTGCCATTCTCATTGGAGTGAACCTTTTGGATTACTAACACTTGTTTTCATCGCATTTTCATTCACAAACTTCACTTACCAAAACTAACTCAAAAGATTTTACACTTTTACTTTTGACAAAATCACCTTCACACAATTCTCTTCCTTCATTGAGGAGATGACCTTGGAATACATTTCAAGTAAAACACGACATTCAAAAGACTCCTTACGCTTAGGGAGCACTTTTGTTCACAACATCACTCCAAAAACATCAAAGAATATTCATCTAGAATAACAGTACACAAGTGACTTCCAACAAATTACGGTTCTTGCGTTCTGCAACACCATTCTGTGGAGAGGTGTAAGTACATGAAGTCTGATAAATAATGTCAATTTTACTAAGATAAGCTGAAAAAGGATCAAATTCATATTTTCGAGCATTACCAAAACATAAAATACGCATATGACAATCATATTGAGTTTTTATTTTCTTGTGAAAGGTCTCAAATATAGAGAATAATTCAGAATGAGCTTTTATCATAAACAACCAGGTCACACGAGGATAATCATCCACAAATGACATAAAATAAGGATATTTATTAGATGAAATATTCTTTATTGGAGCCCATACATCAGGGTGTACCAACTCAAATGCACTAGACATAGGATATTGACTCGAGACTAAAAGGACACACAATGATGCTTACTAAGATGACAAGCTTTACAAGACAAAGATGACATATTACTAAGACTGGGAACTTGACGCTTTAAATTTTAGAGAGAGGGATGTCCAAGACGAAAATGCCATTAAAAAGGAGACAACGAGGTTGCTAGAGCTCAAGTAGATGAATCAAAGTCAAAGTAATAGAGATCATCATCTTTATGCCCCATACCAATCTTTCTCTTTGCCTTGATATCCTGAAACACACAAGAAGAGGGATAAAAGATTACAAAATTTTTTTAAGCTTTTTTCTTGCAATCAAGGGTCAAACTTTGGTCGAATCCACTCGGGCCAATAACGAAAATAGATCTCCTCGACGAGGGTTATGCATCCATACCAAAAAGAAGGGATTTCACCGAAGTTCCAAAGTCGGGATTTTGATGAAAGTGAAGATTTGAGCGAGAATCGGGTTCTTGGAGCCTACCAAGGTCGTTCTCTACCCTTCAAGAAGTAGGCTTCGTTCCTACTTAGGTTTATTTCCAACCTAGAAATGGTGATATGGAATGGGTTGGTGGATAAAACTATATATCACTTCCCTATTGTTGTTTTTTGGTGAAATGGATATTGAGAATTGGTAGCATGACTAGAGATAAATTCCCTTGTTTAATGAACCACTAGTGTATATTAAGTGTGGGAAATGGGTACCAAAATGTGCTAAATAAATCTTGCAAGAAATGGGTTATAGAATTTATTTTTTTTGGTAAATTTCATGAAAAAAAACTATAGGTACTTGAAGTGTAGAAAATGGATATGAAAATTGGGTAAATTAAATTCTAAATTGAATTGGAATTAAATTTAGAAGTTGCTACTTTATAATTTCTTGGAATATTATGATATATGGATATAAAAAAAAGTTGGGTAGAAAGAAATCACTTAATATAATTTCTTGAGCTATATGATGAATTTGAGGGTATTATGTGATTACATGATTTGGGTGCCTTGAAAGTGTTTGATTAAATGCTCAGGTGAAAATTAAGTATGTTTTGCATAGACTATGTATAACATGCTTGGATATTGTGTTGAATGAAATGTTGATATATACATACTTGTGATATATTGACATTGTGATAAATTATGGTATTATATGCTCGTGATATAATTTAGCATGAATATGTTGATTTATGTTGAGTTTGTTTATATGACATTCATTACATATTGAATATGTGGATAGTGTTGCAATGGTACATTACATTGCATTTACATGGGGGCGTCGCATTCATGAGCACTAGGCATATGAGTGTGGGTGTGTGTGCATGGTTGATCAAACATCATTCTTAGTGGATGATACATGGCCTTGGGAAGGTTGGATCCAGGTCCAACTGAGTTACATGGTTGCATGAAAAACTTGTGTCGGATACAACAAGTAGGGCTAGACTCTCCTCGGGTTGAAGACCCGACTATCTAGTTCATACACTCCCCTGAGGTAAATTTTTGGAAAAGTGTAATGGTGTGAGGAACCGGCGGTGCGATTCCAAAACTCTACTATCCAACAAAGACACAAGATTTTTTTTTATAAATAAAATAGTCATTCGATGTATAGCATCCAACAATGATCTTGTTTTATAAACACATGACTTTTATTTCAAAATGATCATTTGATATATTTCATTAATGACGAATTTCTCATACATTGGCATCACATTATGTGGTGGGAGCCAATGAGTGCTTGGGTTAAAGTTCATGAGTGAGTCTCATCTCATATCATGGCATGACATGGTAGAATTTCAACATTGAATTGCATATTCTTGTTTGGAATGATTAATGCTTGTTGATTGTTGCATGTGCACGTTTCAAATGCACTTAGCTTGGGGAGTAGCCTGTTTAAGAGATACCCTATGGAGCATGGCTCACTCTATACAGGAAAATATTTCTGGTGAAGGATATACGCCAATGGACGACACTCACTCAGGCACTTAAGGAGGAAGAAAAGCTGAGATGTGGCTTTATTTTTTAGTTCTTGTAAAATCATTGTGAAAATTATGTTTTGGGCATGTAAATATTTGGAAATAGTCATAATGGAACTCACATGGACGGTTTTGAATGTAAATTTCATGATGTATGAGTTTGGGTATGTTTTCTCAAAACTCCACTTTTTTGAACTATTTTTCTAAGCATCAGGGCACTATTTTCTCTTGATTAAAGATATTTTATGGGACATAAATGACTATAATTTAATGTCTAAAGAACTACGGATGTGAAGGTACGAACTCGGTTAAGGGGTTGGTGTTGATGTGATGGTTGGTGATTTTATTAACTATGTTTGATGCATAAATTCAATGGGTTTATAGGTGTTATGGTACATGCCACATTGGTATAGCGGTACATGTCACATTAGCCCAATGACACACGACAATGTCACAGTGGTACACGTCACATTGATATATGCCAATGTTACACTGACGCTAGCCTATGTCACACTGCTATAAACCAATGTCGCACTACTACCAGTAAATATCACACTATATACATTAACATAGGACCCCAGTTTTAGGGGCATACAAGTATGGATAAATAGACCCGGTGTGGTCAATGTTGTATATTGGGCCTCAGATGGGTCATGTGATTGTATGATTTCATAGGTCATTTTTGGGTAGAGTTCTTCGTACAAAAGAGACTCTACATGAATTTTGTTAAATTATGGATCTCGATAAATGGGACATAATGGCGTGATATCGAGTTATACTATATCCACGAATTTTTAACGGGTTAATGGGTGATCAACAGACCCCCTGATTTTGGGGCGTCACAAAATTGCTGTGAACCAGCCTGAAAGAACTGAACAATGCTGAACTAAAACTGAACTGGTCCTGAATCGTACTAGATTGAGGAGAACCGTCTGAATCGGACCAGATTGTGGAGAACTGGGTTTGAACCATGTCTGAATCGAGAATGAACTGAGATGAACTGGTCTGCTGGATGAATCGACCTGCTGTTGGACTAGACCAGCAATCTCAAATGGGATGGGCCGAGCAGAACTGAACTGGGCTTAAGAACAATCCAATCTGACTGAGCCAAACTGACCCGCTAAGGATCGTCTTCTCCACTGCTAGGGTTTTAATCGAAACCCTGTTGCTCGCTGTGCCGCCTCAACAATGCAAACAATTGTCGACAATGCAGGTCTCCGACGACTCAACCACCATGCCACCACCACAAGTCTCTGATGACTGGCATAATCACCATCAATGATGTAAGTGCTCCATCGCTGGTGACATAACAGTGCAATCACAACCACCGTCGATGATGCAACACCACTTTCTCAACAAAGTACGATTAACCTCCTACATAACACCCACACTTGTGTGGTTATTAAACCAACACCCATGACCTGAAGGCCATGACAGTGGTTCTTACAACCAAGCCAAGAAAGGCGACATAATAGAACAAAGAAGAAGAAAATAAAAAGGTAAACAATTGAATAGTTTTTTCTTCAAATGATTAATTTTGTTCTGATATCATGTTAAGTGTAGAGGGTTAACACAATATTAGAGAAAGACAGAAAGTGCTAAAAAACATAACCTATGTCTCACAAACCACTTGTATGTGTAGTTAACATACAATAATAAGAAAGACGTATACACCCTTTTATATTTACACTTAATACCCTAATACTCTTAACAATGACAAAGGTTTATCTATGAAAAAACCAAGAATTACTATAAATCCTGCAGAAAGCAAGGTCGTGGAGAAAATGAATGTCAAAAACAAAAAATTTCCTATTCAAGCAGTGGATACAGAAGGAAAAAATCCAGATTTAAAAGAGTCTAAGATGGGAAACGTAATTAAGGGGAAGGATAAAAGAAAGCAAATCTAGCATTTTGAAAATTATGGTAAACCAAATAAGCAAAGTACAAATGGACGGGGAAAAGATTCGACTCAATCAAGACATTCCAATTTGACCTAGAAGCAAAAATGGGTATGGAAACAACATCCTAGAGAGAAAGATAATGGTTTAATTTCCAAAGATCCCACATAAAATCTAGGAAGTCAATATCATAATTTCCAAAGGTGGGTAGAAGTTGTTAACTACCATGATGGTCGGGGTAGTCAAATTTCAGTGGACATATTAAAAAAGTAGTTGGAAATTGGTGATCATTTGGAGAAAGATATGTTAGGATCTTCACCTCCCTTCAATCAAAAAGAAATTAGTGATGACCCAAAAAATAAAAGGATTCCTCTAGATACAATTCTAGAAAATTTGAGTGAAGGTGTTAAAACCAACATTGGTTATCAGGGTGGTCTTCAGATTATTGTTCATATACCTTAGACTTCACTTTTTTGTTTGATCATCATTATGTCGGTAAAGAAGGTGGGATTTTATGTATGGATGATGAAAGAGGATTGCAGTTGAACAAAGAACCTCTTGATAGAGGTTTCCAGACTGATGATGTGGTCTTAGCTAGTTGAATTTATTGATTCTGGTTCACAAGACTCAAAAGCTGAGAAGGCAAATGACATAGATCTTTTAGTTTGAGGTTCCCACCAAATGGGTATATTAACTAGATCAAAGTTTAGTAAGCTTCATTTTTCTACTAAATCTTTAAATGATTAATACAATTGTGTGGAATGAAAGAGGAGTGTGTAAAGATTGAGTTAATTAGGATGAATGACATAAGTTTTGTTTCTATTTTGGGGCCAAAGTAGAATGTTACACATATTCCATGATTAGTAGCATGTCTTAGTATGAGTTCATATCCAACGAATGAGTTTGCATAGCAAAATATTTGGATTTTTTGGGGTTAGAGGTTAGTTGTGAGGATTGTAGGAATTCATGAACAAGCTTTGACTATAGAAGCCTCTTTTATGGGTTCTATGCCTTTTATGGTCTCTATTGTTTGTGCTCAATGTGATTATATTCTAAGAAGGCCCTTGTGGGATCATTCATGTAAATTGCAAATGGTTTCTTGTCCATGGATGGTGGTAGGAGATTTTAATATCATTTCCTCATCTACTGAAAGAAGAGGAGGAACTAATCCTAATTTTCTTGCTATGGATGAATTTAATAGTTTTGTTCAAATGTGTGGTTTTCCTGACTGTGGGTATACATGTAGTGATTTTACCTAGTGTAACAATCATGAAAGGATGTCTAGAATGTGGCAAAGGCTTGGCAGGGTTCTATTCAATCACAAACGGGTGTTAAGGTTTGATTCCCCAACTGTTAAGCATTTGGCAAGAGGAATTCTAACCACTATTCATTGTTAATTAATGTTGTTCGTCGATCTGCTTAGCCAAAGATTTTGTATTTCAAATTTAATGATATTTAGGTGGAACATTCAACCTTCAAGCAATTGGTTTCTGACAATTAATTGGGTTGGTAATTATTCTAGCGACCCTATTGAGAATGTTTTCTTGAAGCTTAAATTCTTGAAAGTTCATCTTAAGAAAGGGAACGAGGAAATATTTGGGTACATCATTGAACAAATTAAAAAGAAAGAGGATCAACTACTAAAAACTGAACTAGAGCTGGCCCAGGTTGCATTAGATACTAACATCTTATTAATGAAGAAAGTAAGAAAAGAGTTTGATGATACACTAAGAATAGAAGAAATATTCAGGAGGCAAAAGGCAAGTATGAAATGGGCATTGGAAAGGGAAAGAAATAAAAAGTTCTACCGTGTTGTGGCTAAAAGCAAGGCTGTCAGAAATAAGGTTGTTGGGATTTACTCTAAAACTGATCAATGGTTGCAAGAGGACAAGGAAATTGTTGAGCATGCAGTGATTTGTTTTTTCCACTTTAGACAAGTTACATGTCCATCTTTTGGATAAGGATTTATTTAAAGTCATTCCCAAGATAATTTCCCAGACTAATAATGATTATTGACTTCTCCAATTACCATGGAGGAATTTCCAGGAGTGGTCTTCTCTATGTCAGCAAATAGTGCTCCTAGTGCTGATGGGTTTTTTGGCTAGTTTTTCCATGAATACTTGAGTATTATCAAGCTGGATAATCCTACATCCTTTTCAAAATTTAGGCCTATTATTCTTTGCAATTTTTACACAAAATTTTTACAAAGCTATTAGCTTCTAAATTGTAAACTCTGGAAAAAACTTGAATTTTTATGAATAATGGCTAAACGGTAATTAGCCGCTATGAAAAATATGAATTTTTTTATAACTCGGATGACGAAATAGACCTCACCGTTGGATTCATCTTACAAAATCTAGTTATCCCGTCAATTTTCGTCGAATACCGAGACAAACGGTTTTTTTACGCTTTACGAGGTAATTGGATGTCGCGTGACCTCAATAAACGAGACCAAGAATTAAATTGTGAAAAGTAAAAAATAATTTAAATTTGGTTCAAATAAAAATATTTTGAACTTGAACTATGATGAAATTTAATTGATCCGGGACAAAATTGGACCCCGGAAAGGCAAACGTGTGGCACAACAAAGGCCAAGTGTTTGAAAGGTATAAAAGGGGAAGAAAAATAAGATTTTCCCCAATTCTCAGCAGATTTTTGTTGGAGAGGGAAGAGAGGGAAAAAGAAGGGTTTTTTCAACTTCTCTCTACGATATACAGCTCTCTGTTCGTCGACTCACCTCAGGTCAAGAACAAAAATTGTTCTAATAGACATGTGCTATATAACCATATAAAAAAATCAAAGATTTTGACAAATTTTAAAGGATAGAATTTTGGAAAATCGAGGGTTAGAGCTTGATTTATGTCTTGGAAGGCTTTCAACCACTTGTTTTACGCTCCAACAGATAGGGTTCCTTTTCTAATTAGGTTTATTTTCAAACTAGGATTCCATATGATATGAGTAACATGACTTGAGATGAATTCCCTTATTTGATGTACTCTTAGTGTAACTAGAGTAAGAAATATAGGTACAGAAACATGCTAAACCAATCTTGCATGAATTGGGTTTGTAGAATTTACTTGTTTGATAAATTCATGAGAAATGTGATAAATTGAGTATTATTGTGTGTTACCTGATTGTATGCCTAGAAGCTGTTTGACAAAATGTCTATGTTAATGTAGCATGTTTGTTTCATTGCAAATGTTATAACATTCTTAGTGAGAATGTGGATTATAATTATATGTCTTTGATATAATTGAAAATTTGAGAATATGATGATGTTGGAACATATTTTTATGTTTTATGGAAAATGGATATTGAGAAGGGTTAAAATCAATTCTAGCATGAATTGGGTATTTAGAAATTACTTATTTGTGGATTTCTTGTGAAATGTACTGATTGGGCATGCTAAATGTTTACATTTATACCTTAAATTTGTTTAATGAAATGCCTATGTGGATTAAGTGTATTATTTGCGTTGATTATGTTATGTCATGCTTGGGAGTTGATGTTGGTTTATGTATTATGATATATTGACATTAAGGTTGTTGATGGTGGTTACATGCTTATGAAGTAATTGACCATGGAAAAATGTTAATGGACATTTAAGTTGTTCAGATTTTGGTCATGATATATTGAATTTATAATTGAAAATGCAATTGTACATCACATTTGCATATGCACGGAAAACATATCATTCGTGACATGTGACATGAGTGTGGGTGTGTGTGCATGTTTTTCGAATCAAACACCATTCTTTGTGAATGATATGTGGGTTTGGGAAAGTTGGACCTTGATTCAACTGAGTCAAACGTTTTTCATTGAAAATAGGGTCAGAGTTAGCAAGAAGAGCTAGACTGTCCCTCGGATGCAAGACCCGGTGATTTTTGATATGTATTTTGTTGGTATCAAGTCCATATAGTGTGTCGGCGTACGCAGAACTGTTTGTGGAAGTCCATAAATGTTGTGTCGGTTGGGTGACCATTGGTGGAATTCCATAAATACCCACCCAAGAAAGACCCGAGATCTAAAATGGTTATTGGATGTGTAACATCAATGACTGGGGTTTGGAATGCTTGGATTCATTTGCACGAAATTGCATGTGTTATGGGAGCTGGTGAAGGCTTAGGTTGAGTTGTAGGTGTCAGTCTCATCTCATATCATGACACAACATAAAGGATTTCATTATCGAATTGCATATTCTTGAATGGAGTAATTGTTTCTTGTAAATTGCATGTGAACATTTCATATGTATCTAGGTTAGGGAGTAGCCTCTTTAAGAAATACCCTATTGAGCATGACTCACTCTTTATGGGGACAATTTTTCAAGTGAGGGACAAGCGCCAGTGGATGACTCTCACATGGGCTCTCATTCATGAAGAAAAGTAAAGATGTGCCTTTAATGATATTTTTGTAAAACTAAAATGTAATTTAGTTTTTGGACATGTAATATTGTGAAAAGGAGTGTATAACAAACTCTTATGGACTATGATTGTATAAAATTGTATGTTATATGAGTTTGGGTTATTGCTATATGAGTATGGATAAATGAACTCGGTGTGGTCAATGTTGTATGATTGCACAGATTGTGATTTGGGTAGATCTTCTCATACAAAGGAGACTCTGTACGAACTTTTCAAAGTTATAGATCTTAGTAAATGGTGCATAACAGCGTGGTATAGAGTTACATGGTATCCATAGGTATTTCGCAGGTTGATGGATGATCAACGGGGTAATTAAGGACACCCACATTTTGAGGCGTCACATAAACTGAGTCATATTCTACCTAAACTACTATTAAAGGACCAGTATGGTTTTGTTAAAGGGAGAAATATTGGCGATTGCATTTCATTGGCTCAGTTTATGGTGGGTGAGCTTGATAGAAAGGTAGATATGGGGAATCTGGTGGTTAAGCTTGATATGATGAAGGCTTATGATGGATTAGAGTGTGACTTTTTGAAGTACACCCTACAATGTTTTGGAATTCATTAAGAATTATGAGAAGTCTTATGGCCAAAAGGTTAATAGTTAGAAATTTTCTATGTATTGTTCTTGAAAGATTTCATAGGTTAGGAAAAATGTCCTATCTCATGCAACGAGTATTCTAATTAAATCCTGTCCTTTCACTTATTTGGGGGTGTCCCATTATAAAAGGAAGGACAAAGTTGATTTATTTTTAAGAGGTGGTCCAAAATTTCAGAGCTAGGATAGATGGATGGTATGCCAAGATGCTTTCTAATAAGGGTAGGGTGGTGTTTGTAAAGTTAGTTTTGAATGCTATCCCAATTTATATGTTTGCTTGTATTAATTTGCCCAGTGGCATTAAGCTAGATTAAATTCTTCTATGGCTAGTTTCATTTGGTCTAATAAAGCTAAGGTGGGGAGGATACATTAGGTGTCTTGGAAAGGAATAACTAGTCCAAAAGAAGAGGGTGGATTGGGATTGAGAAGATTTGAGGATATCATTTCTAACTCTTCTTTATGGTCCAGAATTTTTGCAGCTAAATTTCTACGAAATGAGCATATCTTATTAAATCAAAGGTAGTTTTTGGCTAAGTGTTTCAGAGCTTTATGTTTGTGGTTTAATATTGTTATCTCGAATTCACTTATGACTGTTGGATTTAGGGAGGAGGTAAATTTCTAGGGTGATAACTGGTTGGGATTGACCCTTTGCTTTCCAAAATTTCAGTGGTTCAGGATAGCTATCCAAGGCTCTCTTAGGTTTTCACTAGTGCTTAATGCTCACCCTAGCTCCTAGGGGAGAACTCACATGCAATGGCTCTTCCAAGGTTTCAACTTTTAAGCCCAAATCTTTCACATAAGATACAACAATAAAAGAATGAGATGCACCAGAGTCAAATAATACTCTTGCCCATAAGCGAGAGAGTAGAAAAGTACCCTAGATAACCGATTCATCTGTTGGCTGAGTCTGAGGCATAATGGAGTAGACACGACCCTGGGTCCCTAAAGTCCTACTCTTGCCCTCGACTTCGACACATGTTATGGCCTATCTGGCCTGATGGTGGGATTCTGGCACGTGAAGTAGAAGGGGCCTGTGTGACACCCTGGAATTGAAACTGGCTCCCTTGGCCCATGATAAGGTAGAGAGGGATAAATTGCGTCTGTGTATGTCCCACTGAAGACTAGGACTGGGATGTCCCATAACTATGGGATCGCTACTATTGAGGACAGCTATGCTGATAACTTCCTCATATGTCCCATAACTTCCTCATATGACCCGACTACAGATAGAAATAGCAAGTCTTCTGACCTGTCTGGTAGGTGGTCTTGAAGTTTCCCCCACATTGGGAGAATCAACCTTGAGCTTGGCCTTGATAGTCATAGCCCTTCCCTTGTTGTCCTTGCAGAGCAAAAGTCTATTGCTTCTTCCCCGAATTAGAAGAAGAGGATGAAGCCTCATTCTTCTTGTCATGGGTCATCCACCTCTATCAATGGTCATAGCTGCCTCGACCATCAAGTTGAAGTCTTGAAGAAGAAGACCCGTAATTTTACCTTGAATGGACTACTTCAGATCATCCTCAAACTTCTGCACCTTGGCCATGTCTGTGGCCACATAGTCATCGACAAAATGAGCTAATTCCGTGAACTTAGCCACGTACTCTAACACCGTCATAGTTCCTTGTAACCACCTTGGACGACATTACTATATAAAATCATTTACATCATGAGAGTGACTAAATAAATTCCATCAAATAGAAATATCGTTCATTATATATCTTATCTATAATATTATCCCAAAAGAATAAGCCAAGCCATGACCACAATATCAAAAGAATATGCCAAGCTATAGAAATTACATCCTAGAAGAATCAAAATTAAACTTACAGCAAAATAATAAAATGTTAGACTGCACCTAGTCTCCAAAAGAAATTTCCTAATCTATTTCATAAGAAAGTATATACCTGGCATCCACCTCGGGATCCACGTGTCCGTCTACTGGAGCTTCCCAGGGTACCTACTCTTCAACGCCCGGTTCTTCCTTTAGCATATAATCTAAAAAATGTGTAATTTGTAGGGGGTGAGCACTAAGCTCTGTAGAAACATTCTTCCCAAGCTCGAACAAGGTTTAGAAAAACATATAAAATTGATAGGTCTCATTTCACAAATATCATATATCAATTTTGAAAGAAAACAGGGACATTTCAATAGATCTCAAGTTTACGCAATAACAATAATTAAAATGAAAACAATAAAATACATTTCTCAACAATAAACCATTTCCAAAATGGTTAGGAAGGTCATCCGCTGTTGCATTGTCTCATACCAATGCACCGGTCATGACGAAATCCAATCCATATTCTCATGCATATTGGTTCATCCTCGTTGCCATGTACTTTGATTGCTTCTCAGGAATCTACCTAACGATTATACCTAATCCACCCATCACAATCACAAAGCACATTGAAAAATGGTGTATACCGTCTCACACGACATTGACGAATCTTTCCAGGAAAGGTATACCTTCCCTAGTTCGAACTTAAGTGAACAATAGTGGTTGTGTTCACAAACAACAACCCACTACAAGTGTAGGAAATCATCTCACCCTCACTGGGATAGACTAACTTCTACACACTACGGCACTCTCGAAGGAAATTCAAGTCCGTCACAACAACCATACAAATGAGGAAACCAAAATATTCTTAATTAACCAACCATTCCAAATTATTTCCAAAATCCTCAATTTTTCTGATTTAGGTATACAAAGAGCAATAGAAGAAAAGGTACATGACACCATCATCAATACTTTGTTTTTCAATATGAAACACTAAAGTTTTGAAATCAAGAATAAATGAAAAATCAAGAGAAAAATCCACTTCTCTTGAAATTTAGGGTTTTGAAGGAAGAAAAGTGATTTAAAGGTGATTCCACCGTAGCTTTGTTGAAAACTTGTTCATCTTTGCAAAAATATCGAGAATCAAGGAGTTCATAGCCTACATATAGCATTTAGAGTCAAAATATACTCATATAAATAAACCCTAGCGTCAATGTAAGAGATAGGAAGAAACTCTTACCTTAATCCAAAGCTCAAAGCAAAGACCCAAGCTTTAGGAACCTCTTTCCTCTCTTTTCTTTTTTCCTTAATCTCCTTGTAGGGTTCTAAAATATTTAGGTGAGAGTGGAGTGAAGAAATAGAAGAATATGGGTGGAGAATGGTGTTCTTGAGAAATTGAGGTTTTGATCTCTATAAGGTGTAAATCTCTCTTGATCTTTGTGTTTCTTCTCACCCTTTCTTCCTCTCGACGGCTATCTAGGGTTCTAAGAAATTGGTGGTGAGAATGAAATGGAAGAATGGGACAAATGGGGCTTGAAGTGGTGTTTTAAAATACAAAATCCTGCCTTTTACTGTTTCGGCTAACTTTAATTAAAGTGAACCGGTACGTGTACCATTTTGTATTTGCTTCTCGAGTTCGGCGTACCAGTACGCGTACCGTTACGGTTTCACTGACAAATTTTTGATGCCACTTCCAGTGCAGTTTTGAGCCAGTTAGAAGTCGAATTGGAATATTTTCATGAAATATACTTTTGTAGCCCTAGATGTCTACTATCTATGTTCTAAATGTAAGATCAAATGGACTTCAAAATAAAAGGTTATGGTCAAAATACTAGGCAGTGTCCAAGATCCCTTTTTACCCAAATTCTCTCTAAAGTGTGCTTTCACTCTAGAATACTTCCTAGATTCTAATACACCCCATATTACCTCTCCCAATGTTTTTCGACGTTTCGGATTCAATAGAGACCTTATTTTGACCTACAAATATTTAGAAACTTATTTAATAATCCTTCCCAAGTATAAATGCCTTCGACACCTAAACTTCACAATGAGTTTGTTTCTCTAGTTTTTATTCCTACTGTTACGATCTATATGGTGTATCATTACTTTATTACATATGTAAGAATTACTAAACAAGTACATTACCATATTAACATAAAGAGGTGGGGGTTTACAATCCACCCCCTTAAAGAATGTTTCGTCCTCGAAACTTACTTGAGTAGCGAACAAATGAGGGTACTTTTCTTGCATCTCTAGCTCGAGTTCCCAGGTAGCTTCTTCCACGCCATGATGTTGCCACAAAAATTTCACCAGTTGGATGAATTTATTCTGAAGCACCTTCTCCTTGGTGTAAAGAATGTTCACCAGTTGTTCTTCATATGTTGCTCCATCTTGAACTTCAATATCTTCCAAATCCACGACAAGCGTTGTGTTCGATTGAAACTTTCTCAACATTGACACATGAAAGACATCATGCACCCCTAACAACTAAGCTGGCAACCGAAGTTGATACGCCACTTTGTCCACTGCTTTGATCACTTCAAATTGTCCGATGTACCTTTGAGCTAATTTTCCCTTCTTATCGAATCTAAACGCTCCGTTCTTGGGTGACACCTTGAGGAACACATAGTCCACCTCTTGGAATTCCAATGGTCTTCGTCTTCTATCTGCATAGATTTTTTGTCTACTTTGTGACATGCGTAGTCTCTCTCGGATGAGTTGAATTTTTTTTGTAGTCTCTCAAACAATTTTCGGCCCAAACAAACTACTATTGCCGGTTTCCAACAAACAAGTCGATGATCGACATGGCCTTCCATACAATGCCTCATACGGTGCCCTCCCAATACTTTCCTGATAGCTGTTATTGTACGTGAATTCCACCAACGACAAATGATCACTCCAGTTTCCCTTGAAGTCCAACGCGCAAGCACATAACATGTCTTTCAAAGTCTGGATCACCCTCTCGGATTCGCCATCCATTTGGAGATGAAAAACGGTGCTAAAGTGCAACTCTGTCCCCATAGCTCTTTGAAGACTTTGCCAAAATTGTGCCATGAAACGAGAATCACGATCCGATGCGATAGAGAGTGGAACTCCATGCAACCTGACAATCTTGCGAATGTAAAGCTTGCTTAAGGTCTCTAAATTATCCATGGTCTTCATAATCAAGAAGTGAGCAGACTTGATGAGTCTATCCATGATGACCCATACAACGTTATTCCCTCGTGAAGTCCGTGGAAAGCCCGACATGAAATCTATGGTGATGTGATCCTACTTCCACTCTAGAATAGGCAAAGATTGTAGTAATCCTCTGGGTTTTTTATGCTCGATCTTCACCTGCTGGCGCACCGCGCACTTTGAAATGTATTTAGCCATATCTTGCTTTATTCCTCTCCACCAATAATGGCGCATCATATCCCTATACATCTTGGTACTACCCGAATGTATGGAAAACTTTGAACGATGGCACTCGCCCAACACTTTTTCCCTCATTTGGTCGTTCTCGGGTACACATAGTCTTCCCCAAAACCACAACTCATCATCCTTTATCGACCAATTCTTAACACTCTCATTCCTCTCCAACCTACCCCGAAAAGCTTCCAACTAGGTGTCTAACCGTTGCAAAGATACGATCCTTTGTCTAAGCATTGGTTGGGCAACAAGATTAAATATGCAGGGTTGATCCTTTTGTCTATCCACCCATAGATCGAATTCCTCCAAGGCATCCATCATCTTCCACCTATTCACTGCTAGGAAATTGATTTCACCCCGAGACTTCCTACTCAGTGTATCTACTACGTTCGCCTTTCCCAGATGATAGTTGAGTGTGAGATCGTTGTCTTCTAGATAATCAATCCACCTTCTTTGCTGAAGATTTAAGTCTTTTTGGGTGAATATATATTTGAGGCTCTTATGATCCGAATATACTTGGAACTTCTCTCCATACAAGTAACACCTCCATAACTTAAGAGCAATGACCATAGCGGCCAGCTCCAAGTCGTGAATGGGATAATTATACTCATGAGTCTTGAGTTGCCTCGGGCCATAAGCAACTACCATACCTCCTTGCATTAGAACACATCCCAAGCTTCATAGCGAAGCATCAGTGTACACATCATATCCTTCCCCACTACTCGGAATAATGGGGACAAGAGCTGTTGTCAATCTTTCCTTCAAGGTGCGAAAAGCTCGTTCACACTCTTGCGTCCATAAGACGTGTCATTGGCATAGCTAGCATGGAGAATTCCTCCACAAACCTCTGGTAGTAGCCTGCTAAGCCCAAAAAACCACGCACTTCGGTCACATTCTTTTCTGGTTCCCACTTCATTATTGCTTCAACCTTTGCGGGGTCAACAACTACACCTTCTTCTAATACAACATGGCCAAAGAATTTCACCTCCATCCAGAACTCGCATTTTCTCTTCTTAGCATATAGCTTATGCTCTTTCAATGTCTAAATCACAATCGGGAGATGGCGTTCATGTTCCTCGTGTGTCCATGAATGGATTAGCATGCCATCAATGAACACAATAACAAACTGATCTAGATACGATCGGAATACCCTGTGCATCAAATCCATGAAGGCTGCTGGTGCATTAGTCAATCCGAATGACATCACCGTATACTCGAAATGACCATACCGGGTATGGAAAGCTGTCTTAGGAATATCCTCCTCCTCGATCCGTAATTGATGATACCCTGTGCGAAGATCAATCTTGGAGTAATACTTAGAACCCCTCAGCTGATCAAATAAGTCATTTATTTGTTGGTGGCTATTTATTCTTCACTGTCACCTGATTCAACCTTCGGTAGTCCGTGCATAACTGAAGTGTTTCATCATTCTTTTTTACAATGAGGATCGGGGCTCCCCAAGGAGAAGTACACAAACAGATAAACCCAATGGTCAACAGATCGTACAAATGCTTCCTTAGCTCCTTTAACTCCAATGGTGCCATTTGATAAGGAGCAATGGATATGGGTTCGATTTCCGGATAGAGATCAATCTTGAACTCAATCTCTCTTTGTGGGGGTAACCATGGAAATTCGTCAGGGAAGACATCCAAAAAATTTGATACTATCAACACCACGTCCGTAGGGAATTTATCCCGATCATCTCCCATCTAGCTAGCTAAGAAACTCAAATGGATCCCCGCCTTAGCTTTTAAGAATCAACTACCCGTAGTAGGAAATGGATGGGTAAAATTTTGGTCATTGACAAAGCTGAAAACTACTCCTCCCAGTAATTGAAATGAAATCCGTTTGTAAAAACAATCCATTGCTGCGCGAAAAACGGACAACAAGTTCATTTCAAATATAACGCCATACCCCTTCATGTCTAATGCAACCAAATCTATAATTAATTTTTGCTCCCCAATTCGAAGCACGCAACCTCTACACACCTGGCTACTCTCCAACCATTCTCCCATAGGCATATCAATACGCAAAGTATATTCTAGATTCTCAAAGCCTAGTCCCAAACTTAGAGCATAGGTAGTACGAATGAATGAATAAGTCACACCGGGATCAAATAAAATTCGGGCCCAAGATTTATTAAGAAGAACAATACCTTCCACAACTACATTGGAGGTATCTTCCTCCGGTTGAATCAAAACAAATACCCTTCCCTGAATGGCGCCTCCTGGGGCTAAAGCTCCTAACAGCCTCTGCTGCAGTAGTGGCTTATTTTTAGCCACTTGTCCTATCGCTTGGTTGACCTTTGGTGGAAGCGATGGGCAGTTATTTCTGAAGTGCCCTACCTCTCCATATGTGAAGCATTGACGAGGGCTAGTGTCTGTTCTCCCTGGTATGGCTCCCACTCCTCGAACTACCTGAGGTCTCTGTCCTATTGCTTGATTGGGGCGAAGGTAAGGTACCACTCTCGGTATTCCACTGCTGCTAGCACCAGTCCGAATCGGACCTCCTCTCATGTAGTGTTGTCGCCGCTGATTATCTTCTACGTCTCTCTCCGTTGATTAAGATCCACTAGCTTCTCCCGGATGGTCGGCCTCAAGCCCTACTCAAATCGTTTGGCCCTCCTGGCCTCGGTGGATATTAACTCCATGGCATAGCGAGATAATTTCTTAAACTTCCTCTCATATTCAGCTACCATCATTCCTCCCTGTCAAAGAGTGAGAAATCAGTGCTCGTCTTATCTCTGACTGATTCAGGAAAGTATTTATCTTAGAAGATTTGGTCAAACTCCTCCCAAGTGAGAGCATTCGTGTTCCTTCTTCTTTTCATTGAGTCCCACCAATGGTCGACCTCCCCCTCTAACAGATAAGTAGCCAAGATGACCCGAAGATCCTCGGCTATCCCCATGCCGTCACATATCTTCATCACTCGGCAGATCCATTTATCCGAATCCAAGGGGTTAGAGCTCCCTTGGAAGATAGGCGGGTGTTGCCTCAGAAATTCCTAAAAACTACCATCCTTCGGTTACCGTCCCTGTAGCCCGGCACTTGAGCTAAAGGATGAGCTCCCCCATTGTGGTGGTTGTTCCAATTCTGGTGTTGTACCAAAGTGGTTAGCTCCCTTAAGCATTTATATATGCCATTAATGGCTTCGGGAGGTGGTGGCGATGGTGGGTTTGCTTGACCCTCATAACCACGCCCACGTCCACATCCTCGTCCTTGTTCACCATTCATCCTGCACATCAATTCACAATTAAGTTCCTTGATGTACAAGACATGATTAGGTTGTCTAGATCTTAGCATAAGACTTGTATAAAAATTAAATCAACTATTTCATGCAACCAAATCCTACATCTCTAGTGGTAATCCATAACTTACAGCTCCCATGTAAGTCCTAAAGTATAGGCTCTGATACCAGACCTGTAACGCCCCAAAAATCACCTTGGACGACATTTCTATCTAAAATCATTTACATCATGAGAGCGACTAAATAAACACCATAAAAAAGAAATATCGTTCACCATATATTTTATCTACAACATTATCTCAAAAGAATAAGTCAAGCCATGACCACAACATCAAAAGAATATGTCAAACTATGACAATTACATCTCAAAAGAATCAAAATTAAACTTGTAGTGGAATAATAAAATGTTAGACTTCACCTAGTCTCCAAAAGAAATTTCCTAATCTATTCCATAAGAAAGTATATCCCTAGGCATCCATCTTGGGATCCACGTGTCCGTCTACTGGAGCTTCCCAGGGTACCTGCTCTTCAACGCCCTATTCTTCCTGTAGCACAAAATCTAAAAAATGTGTAATTTGTAGGGGGTGAGCACTAAGCTCTGTAGCAACATTCTTCCCAAGCTCGAACAAGGTTTAGAAAAACATATAAAATCTATTGGTCTCATTTCACAAATATCATATATCAATTTTGAAAGAAAACAAGGACATTTCAATAGATCTCAAGTTTACACAATAACAATAATTAAAATGAAAACAATTAAATACATTTCTTAACAATAAACCATTTCCAAAATGGTTAGGAAGGGCGTCCGCCGTTGCATCGTTCCATACCAATGCACCGGTCAAGACGAAATTTAAACCATATTCTCATGTGTATTGGTTCATCCCCGTTGTCATGTACGTTGATTGCTTCTCAAGAATCTACCCATCTATTATACCTAGTCCACCCATCACAATCACAAGCACTTTAGAAAAGGATGTGTACCGTCTCACACGAAATTAACGAATCCTTCCCAGGAAAGGTATACCGTTGCTAGTTCGAACTTAAGTGAACATTAGTGGTGGCATTCACAAACAACAACCAACTACAAGTGTAGAAAACCATCTTACCCTCACTAGAATAGACTAACCTCTACACACTACGACATCTATCGAATGCAATTCAAGTTCGTCACAAAAACCATAAAAATGAGGAAACCAAAATATTCTTAATTAACCAACCATTCCAAATTATTACCAAAATCCTCAATTTTTCCCATTTAGTTGTACAAAGAGAAATATAAGAAAACGTATAAGAGACCATCAGTAATACCATTTTGTTATTCAATATAAAACACTAAAGTTTTGAAATCAAGAATAAGTGAAAAATCAAGAGAAAAATCCACTTCTCTTGAAATCTAGGGTTTTAAAGCAAAAAAATATATTTAAAGGTGATTCCACCATAGCTTTGTCGAAAACATGTTCATCTTGGTAAAAATATCAAGAATCTAGGAGTTCATAGCCTACATATTGCATTTAGAGTCAAAAGATACTCATATAAATAAACTATAGCTTCAATGTAAGAGATATGAAGAAACCCCTACCTTAATCCAAAGCTCAAAGCAAAGACCCAAGCTTTAAGGACCTCTTTCCTGTATTTTATTTTCCCCTTAATCTCCTCCTAGGGTTCTAAAATATTTAGGGGAGAGTGGAGTGAAGATATAAAAGAATATGGATGGAGAATAATGTCCTTGAGAAATTGAGGGTTCTATAAGGTGTAAATCTCTCTAGATCTTTGTGTTTCATTCTCTCTCTTTCTTCCTCTCTAAGGCTATCTAGGGTTCTAAGAAGTTGGTGGTGAGAATGAAATGGAAGAATGGGACAAATGGGGCTTGAAGTGGTGTTTTAAAACACAAAAATCCTGACTTTTTACTGTTTCGGCAAAATTTAACTAAAGCGTATTGGTATGGTTTTGCTACAAGAGTTCGCCGTACCGGTCTGTGTACCGTTACAGTTTGACTAACCAATTTTTGGTGCAAATTTTAGTGAAGTTTTGACCCCTAGATGTATACTATCTACTATCCCAATTTCAGATCAAATGGACACGCCAGGATAAAAAGTTATGGCCAAAATACTAGGCAGTTTCCAAGATCCCTTTTTACCCAAATTCTCTCTAAAGTGTGCTTTCACTCCGGAATACTTTCTAGCTTCTACTGCACCCCATATTACCTCTCCCAATGTTTTTTGACCTTTCGGATTCAATAAAGACCTTATTTTGACCTAGAAATATTTAGCAACTTATCTAATAACCCTTCCCAAGTTTAAATGCCTTCAACACCTAAACTTCACAATCTATTTGCTTCCTTAGTTTTTATTCCTACTGTTATAATCTATATGGTTTATTCTTACTTTATTACATATGTAAGAATTACTAAACAAGTACATTACCATATTAATAGAAACTGGTGGGGGTTTACATTCATTGTTTTTGAATTTCAGGAACTCTCGAGCCTTTGCTTGCCGAACAAACTCCGAAAAAAAATTCCCCATGAAGAGTTCTCAGAATTCTTCCCATGTGTTTGCCTCCAAGTTCCTCGAGGCCTTTACCCAATCCCACCACAATGGGGATTCTCCCTTTAGATGAAAAGTAGCTAGCATTATCTTAGTGGCATCGGAGGTGATATCCATAGCTCCTAAGCTCTTGTTAACTTGTCAGAACCTTTTTTCTACCACCATCGGATCCGCCCCTCCCATGAAGGTCGGAGGCTGGTGTGCCTTGAACTTCTGGAGGTTTCTAGAGCCTCCATGGCCCACATTTGCACTAGTTAGTGCAATAGTAGCAGCTATAGCACTGGCCTGGGCAATAGTAGTAGCCGCCTCATCAATAGCCTCCATAAATGCTTGGTGATCAAAGGCGAGTGGTGGTAGGTTGTTCCACCCACTTCCTCGGCGTCCCCTTCCTCTGTTTGTCATCTACACACAAGTAAGATAACAATAGAGCCTCATAGACTATCCCAGTAGAGCAATGAAGTTTAAACTTTGAGAATTTCCTCCATGTCTCACTGATGCAATCCATAAGATGCTCAAGGAAACACAAATTCGAAGATGTGAAAGATAATAGAATTGGGCCGGTTACGAGAGCACAAGTAAGGAAGTTTAAAGAGGTACTCAATGGTCTAATTCAAGAGGCATGGACTCAAGCAAGTTTGTGGAGGCCCATGGAGCATGATCCACTTGGGCAACAAAGATTCATCAATATAATTCAAGTTCTAGAAGAATCCGGCTAAGGTTAAGCTTACATTGGCCCGTTGATGTTAAGGCCTCCAATTTATTTAAAGGATTATTATTTTTAGAATAAGTGGGCTTGAGGATGCTTGGTCCACATGTTTTTTTATTTCTTATGAACTAGGGTTGTCATAGCTACTGTAGCACCATTACTGTTCACACTACAGTAACGTGCACTATTCACTTTTTAGTCTTTAGTTGTTTCCTATTTAGATTAGGATTTGTTTCCTTAGTAGATTAGGATTTGTTTCCTTATTAGATGATTTGTTTCTTTATTAAATTAGGATTTGTTTCCTTGTAATGACTAGCCTTTATAAATAGGCATTCAAATCAATGAAAATTCAGATTATTATTCAGCAAATTGTGAGAGTATATTTCTCTTTGGTTCTTTGAAGAACTAGACGAACTTATCGGGATTTCCCGTGGCGTTCACTATCGACTTATCAAACGGATTTTCATACCGTTTGTGGCGTCTTCCTTTAAACCAAGGTTCTTGTTTCACAAACAGCGGGTTGAGGTCTATATACCAAGGTTCTTGTTTGTCGTAAACAACGGGTCGAGGTCTTCCATTCAACTCTGAACGTAGAACAATCTTGGGTTCCTTTTCGTTGTTGGTTCTCGTTATTCTTGGCGGGTTTCACATCACTCACTAGAAGAGCTTTAGCCACCTACTAGTAGACATCTTGACATTGAACTATACCGTTTGTCCCTTTTCGGAACATATGGTTATATTTTCTAAACCTAGTGCTACTCCTTTCATATACATCTCACCATGCATATAATTCACATAACATATAGCACATAATCATGTAGCATATTAGAGCACATAACATGAAATGCACAATGAATGTAATGGTCTAGACCCAATGCCCTTCAAGCCCTAGGTATATCGTATACCTATGCTTTGATACCAAGCTGTGACACCCCAAAATCAGGGGGTCCGTTGTTAACTGTTGATAACCCATCAACCAGCGAAAATATCCGTGAATGCCGCCTAACCCGACACCATGTGATAACATACTTTTAACCGGGATTATAACCCACAATGCAATTCGGGATCAATTATACGTTGGATCCAACCAAGGTCCAATAGACCATGATTCATACTTCATTATGGCTCATTTACATAATTGGAGGGAAGAAAAACATAGGCCAAAAGCTTGGAAAAATACATTTAAAATTTGAGATTTTTAAAAAGTGTATCGGTACTACGTACAGGTACGATTTGCCCATTGGAGCTGGGCGTATCGGTACGATTAAACTGTACCGGCACGGTCTTCCTTCTGGACAGCAGCGTACCGGTACATAGTACCAGTACTCTTTGCCCAATTTTCCCTATTTCACATTTTTTCCATTCCAAACCTTCCCAAAATAATAAAAAAAGTATACAACATATATTTGAATCTCAAATATAGTTAATATAAGTTCTATTACAATCATTTACGAAAATTTACATGCCAAAAAGCAAGTGTTCCCAGTGGTTTTACAAAATCTCAAAATAAGGCCACAAGTCGGCCCTCTTCATCATTGAGGCTCAAAATAGGAGCCCGACGGTGTAGATCCCACACCTGAAATTTTTTTCCGCATAGGATGAGCCATGCTCAATAGAGTACCCCCTATAGAGGCTACTCCCCCAAGATGCATATGCAACATTCACATGCAACACATAACCATTTACAACTATTCCAATCAATAATGTGCAACTCCATGATGGAATTTATTATGACATGCCATGAAATGAGATGAGACTCACTCATGTAACCCTACCCAAGCCCTTTCCGGCTACTCAACATATGCAAGTGCCAATGTGTAAGAATCTGTCATCTATGATGCAAATCAAATGATGATTACCAATCTAGGGTCTTTGTTGGGGTGGATATTCATGGACTTAAACCAAAGGTCACCCAACCAACATGAAATTTACGGACTTCCACCGAAGGTTCTGGATACACCTACACACTTTATGGACCGAACCAAGGGAGTGCGCATCTCAACTTCCGGGCCTTGCACCAGAGGGTTCTTCTAGCCCCTTCTTGCTACCCCGACCTAATTTACCAAGCCAACAAGCAGCTCAAATAGGCCTTCAACTCAACTATTTTAAGCCATCCGTCAATCACCAAGTGTGGTGTTGAAGACCACCATGCACACACACCCATGTGATGCGATGTCTCCATGCGTATACAATTGATGCATCATTACAGTAACAATATCATGTCTCATATGTGATGAATGCCATATGGGCTAATTTAACACATAACCATCCAATTTTCACGGCAAACTATATCATAAGTATATAATTTTCCACATGTTATCACATAGCTTAAGCATGTTATCAAAACAACCATGTCAATCACTTAAGGCATTTTATCAAACACTTTCAAGGCATCAATAATGTTAAACACATATCATGCCCCAAAATATCTCATAGTTACAAGAAACATACAAGTAACTTCTCTACCTCAAATTCAAGCTAGAATTCAACATAGATCATTTCAATACCAACTTCCTCATTTCCATAATCATAGATATGTCTTAGGTCAATTTCAATATTGAACCCTTTGTCTATCAACACCAAATGGTGGAATAAATCCAAAGTAGGAAGAACCCTACCTCTTGAAGAGTAATTCAAAGAGAAGAACCTTCAACACCAACTAGGCCCAAAACTCTTAATTTCTCCAAAGTCCCCTCTTGCATCTTTGATAAAATCCCTTCTTTTTGGTATGGTTACACAGCCCTCGTCAATGTGATCGACTTTGATTCTTGGCTCGACGGATTTAGACCTACGGAACTCCGAGAATGGACGAAGAAAAATTGGATTTTCCCTCTTTTCTCTCCCTTCTCCCTCAAACGTTGAAGACCAGATTTTCAGCCAATTTTTCTGCTGAAAATTTAGATATTTACCCTTATTTGTTATTTTAAAACTTGGCCCAAGTCGCGCCACGTGTCCCCCACTTGTCTGTGTCAATTTTTGCCCCAAAATGATTTATTTGATCCCGATTTAAGTTCAAATTAATTTTATTTGAACTTTAATTCAATTATAAAAAAATTTAATATTTTTATTTTTGGGGACCTTTGTAAGGTCATTCGCCACCCAATCGCCTCGAACGACGTGTAAAATTTGACTATCTAGGAATTCAAAAAAATTAGTCTGGGTGACTAGATTTTGCGATACGAATCCAACAACAAAATCCGTTGTCATACGAGCTCTAGAGAACACGTATTTTAACTCTACGAAATCCACCATTTTGCCATTTTTCAGAAAAAGTTTAAATTTACCCAAGTTTTACAATTTAAATACTGTAAGGACCAAATAAAAAGATAATGTGTACATAGTCATGAAATTTGACAGGTAATTCAGTTTGGCACTTTGAAGCTTGCAGAGGTCATTTTGATTCAAAGAAAACCGCTACTAAAATTTTGCAATGTGAATTTTATTGGCCAACTCTTTTTAAAGATGTTGATATCTTTTGTTTAAATTGTTAAAGACGTCAAAGAATGTGGAATATTTCAAAAATAAATGATGCCTTTAAACCCTATTTTAATTATTGAAATTTTCGATTATTGGGACATCGATTTTATGGGACCATTTCCTCCATCCTTTGTATATTTGTATATGTTGGTAGCAGTAGACTACGTTTCTAAATGGATAGAGGCAATTCCATGTAGAAATAATGATCACAGAACAATGATCAAGTTTTTAAAAGAAAATATTTTATCCAAATTTGAGATTTCTTGAACATTCATCAATGATGGCGGATTGCATTTTTGTAACAAAGTTTTTAGAAACCTGAAGAAAAAATATTTGATTTCTCATAAAATATCCACTCCGTATGATCCACAGACAAGTGGACAAGCTGAATTAGCTAATAGAGAGATAAAATACATTTTAAAAAAAAATAGTAAATCCGAATCGTAAAGATTGGTCTTTAAGATTAACTGAGGCGCTTTGGGCTTACCGTACTATATATAGGACTATTTAAGGAATGTCCCCTTATCGGTTTGTTTATGAAAAACTATGTCACTTGCCTGTAGAATTAGAACATCGAGCATATTGGACAATCAAAATGATGAATTTTGATATAAATAAAGCTAGAATATCTCGTAAGTTACAAATAAATGAATTAAAAGAATTAAGAATTGAATCTTATGAAAACATAATTATTGCTAAATCAAGAACAAAAAATTTTCATGATTGAAATATCATGAAAAAATATTTCGAACCTTCGCAAAAAGTTTTGTTATATAATGCAAAACTTCATTTATTTCTCGGAAAGCTAAGATCTAGATGGACAAGACCTTATATTGCCAAGCAAGTTTTTTACCATGGGGCAGTTGAAATTGAAAATCTAATAACTCGGTATATTTTTAAAATAAATGGACAAAGACTTAAACCCTATTATGATGGATTTACTCACAACATAACTTCTGCGTAGCTTTTTGATCCAATCTTTGTATACTGAAAACTAGTGTTGTTTGATTACTAATTACTTGTAATTTATTTGACAAATTAAACCTCCTAAATAAAATTCAGATATCCTAATTGCTAAAAGACAACAGATTCCTAGTTTTAGTTTTTTATTATCAATTCTGGCTATTACTGTTCTTACATTTCAGATAATGTTTAATTTAAAACGGGAGAGTGTGAATGTGAATTTGAGTTTTGTGTTTAAAAAATTAATTGCAATTTAAAAACTCTGTTCATCTTTGTGACTGACAGACGTAAAAGAACCAAATAGCGAGTCAATTTTCAATAATTTTTTGAGTCATTTTTAAATTTTATCTTAAAAGTTGAAAAATGGACAAAAAATTATTTTGGTAGATTTTAATTTTATTACGTCATCTTCCAAAAGATATACATACGTTGATCATGCAAAAATCTACATATGTTAGAAATTTAAATTTTTTTGAAAGTCAAGCACGACCACTGTAAGGAAAAAGTACATTTGTTAAACACAAACGAGCGAATCATCTCTGTGCTTGTGTAAGGTGTGGTCATACAAAACATTTGCGACGATATAATTAGTGTGTGAAACCAATTTTAGGTCGAGCATCAGACCGTTTACGGTGGATTAAGTATGGGCAGTGTAAGGTTTATCTTGAGACGCCATCCTATGCTACCCCAATGTTACCAAGATACATAAGATCTGAAGTTAACCGTGTCACTGGTGTTATTGATCCAGTCAGTTTTGGAATAGATGTATACAGTTGTAAATAAATGTAAATAGCTATAGATTAAGTAGAAAAATCAGTAAATCCGAAATAGGAAATAAAAAATTAATAAACCAATTCTTTTGAAAGAAAAAAAGTGGTTAGCAAAGCTTTGTAGAATTTTAAGTTATATCTAATATTGTAAATTACAGGAATTTTCAGTAACAAGAGCTTAATTGCAAGAAATTAGAGAAGTAATCTGCAATTGTAAATCAAGAACAAGTTAGATAGTACTGTCAGGACGAAAAAAGCTAGCATCCTAATGACAGTGCCCCTCTATATATTGAAACGTACTATTTGAAGATACATCAAGAAAAAATTGATTCTAGATGACTAACAAGGAGATCTTCAAGCCGAACAGGAAGAAATCAATCTCCACAACCTCAAGCACATCCACAACAACCTCACTCAAGAAATATCTTCAATGAGGTGATATTTGAAATTTTCGAACAGCAGTTCTTGTATGATAATTAATTTCTCCTTAAAACTATTATTTTTGAAATACCAGTAATATATGAAGATTTTGAAAACTTAGTAGTATAACAGATCCTTGCTGATCGTGGATGGTTTGATTATGTTTGATTATCTGTTCTCGCTTATGACTGTTTAGTCCATGAATTCTATCGTAATGCAACTATTACTAGAGATTACACATTTGTGTATATTTGTTCGGGGAAGAGTTTTTCAAGTTACACCGACTACTATGGCCGAGTTCTTACAACCCATGCAGATACCAGAAAATTTGCAATATCGTTACGCTGAACTACCTGATTTGAATGACAAAGGTAGAAAAGTAACAACTAATCAAAAATTTTCTTGGGGTAGACTGAATAAATACATAAAGCAAGGTGATCTGACATACAAATATTGCATCCTGAATTTGATAATAGTGAACAGTTTGCTACCTCGTGCCCAAAGGAATCAAATTTATATGTAGCAGACTTATTTTTTATATGCATTTGGGATGAGACATATAATTGACCTGTTGAACTTAATTGTAGACCAACTAATAATTGTTGTGGATAGAAAGAAACCCCCACTCCCATATGCTATGTTAGTTTCTCAGCTATGCAGGAACGAGGGTGTGAGCATTGATCCTATCTGGAAAACATTGGACCATTTTAGAGCATTAGATAAAAATTCTTTAAAAAAGTGTCATGCAAGACAACTTGAAGAACAACAAGAAGCACCACCTGTACCCCAAGAGGAGCGATTCTCGGTACCTGAAGAATTCATACCACAAGAACAACAACCACAAGAGGAGCAACCATATATACCAATGGATGACATAATAGACAGATAAATCTTACTAGAGATGGAGACTAGGATTACTCAGATCAATAAACGTATGGATGATTCTGAACAAAATCAAGATGAGCTTTTGAGACTATGGAGGGAACATTTTGAAAGAGGACCTTCTACTTCCTAAATAGACTGGAGATTCTACAAAAACTTTACTATCTATCACTCATCTTTTACATTATGCACTTTTATTTTATGCATTTAAAAGTTAGTTTGTGTTTTGAACTTGTTAATGTTTAAACTAGTTTTTAATAAATATAGAACTTAAGTTTGATTACTTAGGAGAATTAATTCAAATAATTTGAAATTAACTTAGATTAATATTACTATGCTTTGTAAAAATAACTTTAATCTGATCACAAAGGATTTTCATATTTTGATTGTATATTATCTTAATATTTTTGTTTAAATTTACTCTTATGAGCTCGGATAAATTTCTTTTATTTCAGAAACATTGTGAAATATTACACTCTTTGGATACCTAGTGGAGATGTATAACCAATTGAAGAATTTGAGCTAATCTTTCTTGGAGAAAAGTTCTACATCTACCCGAGTAAACATCTTTGTATAATCTCATTTACTTTGTTTTGATTAACACTTGTTAGATTATATTGTTGGCATTGTCTTTAAAATTCTTTTATAAGAATTATGCAAATGTATGATTTCTAGAAAATGATCTTAGGCCCTTAGTCAACCATGATTAAGCCTAAAAATATATATATGCTTTTCCTGAAACCTGAAAAAGAACTGAGGCGCATGAAAATATATTTAACCTACCTTGGGTACATAATTTTCTTGAAACCTCTTTTATATCTGCAAGATACAAAAATCGCAGAAAAGGAGAGAAGGTGGAAAAAAGGAAAAAAGAAAAGGATATTGGCCATTGGAAGGAAAAAAAAAAAAGGAAAACAAGAGCCAAGAAAGTGAAAAATTGAAAAGATGAGCATGCAAAGTCTGAAAAAGCTAGAAATAAGTGTGCCACAATATAAAAAAGTAGCTTTTGAATACTACAAACGTCATTTCTTAAAACCCTAAACCAATGGCCACATTATAACCTAGAAAAAGTCCTTTTTGATTCCAAAAATCATGTATCTATATTAATCCTATAAATCCATAAAAGGAGAATGTTGATATAACTAATATAGTGCTAATATCGAATCTTGAGATTATATCAAATTCAAAATTTTATTCAAATATCCGTTCTTCGGATATATTACATGTGATATTAGATGTTTTGTTAACAATATTCCAATCACATGTAACTATTGGGAGAATAGTGACTATTACATATATGTATTCTTTGCTGAGTCTATTTCAGGAAAGGATTGACATAAAGACTACCATAAAAGATTGTAATATTTCTTGAGTGATTTCTATCATAAAAGAAACCATCACACACACACACACACAAGTTTTTATAAAAATATATAGACAATGTTATAACTAAAGTGTGTTACTCTTATAATGATCAGAAAAACTAAGTATTTTAGCAATACACATGAATATTGATTTAATTTTACTTGTGAAAACTATGAATTATAACTTCTAACTACTAACGTTTCCAAGTAGTTTCATTAAAAACCTTGACGAGACAAAACTCGACTACTAGGGATCACCTAGGGGTTTAACGGCTTATTGCATATGCTAAATGCAATCTTGAAAAAATCTACCAAAATAATTTTACCTCTGTTTACATTTAATTTTATTTTTTGAAATAGTTTTTATAAATTATGTTTACTAGGGACTAGTAAAGTTTAAGTTAGGGGTGTGATTAACCCTAACTAGTGGAAAATTGAAAAAATTAAGTAATCTAATTAGTAAGATAAACTAATTAAAACTTATTAATTAAAGTCAATTAGAGTTTCGTGTGTTAATTAAAGTATCACAAGTTTTATGTTTGAAATTGTAGGTTTAATGTAGAAATACCGGAGAATACAAGGCAAATATTAAAAACTGGAAACTACAAAGGACTCAAATGCCAAAAATTCAAGGAATAGGCCACCCTCGACATGTGACAACTCAAGAACTCAACACATGGCTTCCCTAGAAGATGGCACACAACCCCTCCTGCAAGGCACCACCGTCCGAACGATGGAGTGGATATCCGGATGGCCCCTTGGTCGTTTGCCTTCCTCCCCCTCTATAAGTAGGGGTATTTTTCCTTCTCTATCTCCACTCCACTCCAAGAGGGCCGGCCACCAAGAGCTTGAAAGAGAGAAAAGAGAGAAAGAAGAGAGAAAGAAAAAGAGAATCAAGTCTTTGAAAACTGGTCTGTCTGACACTCGTATCTCTGCATTTCTATTGTATCTTTCTATTCGGATAGTTGAACTACTGCAACTTTGTTGTTTTGCTTAATGATAAATGTGGTTGTGTTTCAAGTGTTCCATGTGAACGAAGATTTATAATTTACTGTTTAATTTCAGTTGTAATGATGAATACCCACACTCCTTGCTTTTCTATAGCAATGGGCCTTGAGTAGTCATTTGTATACCCTTCGGTGAAGGGTGAACATATGTATATTATCAATTAGATTATTAAAATACTAATGTTTTATTTATATGTTTATCTATATATGTATTATTATGCACTTCATGCATAATACAACGGTGTACGTAATTTTGGTGTTGTGCCTAGAATTATGTCATCGGTGCATCATCAACCTACCAGTTAAACAATAACGGCGTTCCTACTGGAATGACTTATGCTCCACCAGAATGTTGAGGATGTTAAACTGATGCATGGTACAAAACCTAACTGATCCTCAAGAATTGTTTGTCCTTATGGGTTATTAGGGTTTTTTAATTACTATATATAACTATATTGCTTGTCTAACAACCACGTCGTTCCTACTAGTATGGCTTTTCCTTCATTAGAATGTTGAGGATGTTTAACTAGTAAGTATATATCACAGATAACTTATTGAGTAATTCTAGTATTCCTCATGAATTGCTTGTCCTTCTGGTTTACTTGGATTAGTCAATTGGTATATCTATAACCAGCTAACTTAAGAAGTTGTTGTGTTATGATATAATACCACTAGTTAGCTTAAGAAGTTGATGGGTCATAGTTTATGATGTAGGCATGTAAAATCACAAAATTAATTGAATAATTCAAGTATTCCTCATGAATGACTTGTCCATCTAGTTTGCTTGGATTAATCAATTGGCACATATATAACCAGCTAACCTAAGAAGTAGCTATGTTATGATTAAATGCCACCAGGTAACCTAAGAAGTTGATGTGTTATGGTTTATATACATCAGACCTACCAGTTGACTGATTAACACTCAAAATAGCATACTCTTATGCCATGGTTTGGACTAATTATGCTTTGGTGGAGCTTAAAGAATGATGTTTCTGGTCTTAAAGTGAACAAGGGTTCAAAGGCACAAAAAAGCATCCCTTGGTGGCAATCACAACATTTTAAGGAACTAGTTGCAAAAGCTTGGAATAAGGAAGGAACGTTCGAACGTCAAACACCGTTCGAACGGTCATGATAAACCAGGCCAAAAACTGCTATCTGTGTTACAGGAAAAACCCAAGACCCTAGAGATTCAAGAACTACGTTCGAACGGTACTTAACGTTCGAACGTCTACTAGAGCAAGGACAAGATCAGACTGACTGAAGACATGTCATGTTGCAGACTTGCAGAGTTACAGTCAGAAGGCCCAGGCACTTGAGTGCCATGTTCGAACGGTGGCCACCGTTTGAACGCCCCAGGAATTATTGGACAGATCAGTTAAGATTCTGCAAGGACCTGGAGAGAAGATCTACATGAAGACTTGGAGGAAGATTTGGGGACAGAAACCACGTGTGGACTAGCATAACAGACATGGACTGCATCCTTCTGACATTTGAACGACAGAGAGCAAAGATATAGGAACCGTTCGAACGCCCAAACCGTTCCAACGGTGTGGACAGACTGCCTGCAGAGTGGTTGGCATTTCACTTTGACTTTGACGCCCAGCTCTATTCTTTTACCCCTCCCAGCCTTCTCATTGCCTATAAATATACTTAGTTTTGTGAAGAAGAGACACACATGGGTGGAACCATTTGAGGGATTCACCATTTAGCATTTCATCACATCAATTTCAATTCTTGTCTTGGTCTTTTTCTTTACTAGAAGAAGTGGGGAGTTTTGATTCCCACTCATTTCATTTACATTAATGTTCACATTTACATTTACTTAAGAGTTGTAATTCCTTTATTTACTTTAAGTCTTTACATTTATGTTCTTGATTTACATTTAGTCTTTACATTTATGCCTTTATTTCCTTCTAGTCTTTACATTTATGCTCTTACATACATGCTTTTACTTATGTCTTGCACTTTCATTATTTGAGCTCCCTTCTTCCTTAGAGGAGTAAAACTCTTCCCCTTTTCTAGAGCTTTACCAAAGCCGTGAAGGGTGGAACGTGATTCACTCATTCTTCATTGAAGATTAGCTCTTTGTTAATTATAGTTTTACGTCGTGAAGCCCTCTACTTAGGGGGATGAGCATCACTCACTTTTTTAGCTTTACCAAAGCTATGAAGAGTGAGTAGTTTCTCATTCACTCTTTAGTAAGAGGTAAAGGACATGTGGTGATTACCCAGATATCATATGATGCTTTGTTCTAATGCTTAATGTTCATATTCCCTTGCTTTTAGAAGATTGATTGTATCTAGCAAAGCTAAAGTACTTTGTATAATCGATAGCCTTCTATGACAAGGATGACTCCTGCATAGAAAAACTCTTAGTTTCAAGGCAAGTACCCCGGCTAGATCTTCATGACTACCCTTTAATAATCCCCCTTTATCAAGCTTCATTAAAAGGATGAACTATTAAAGCCATGGTTGAATGTCATGAAGAATTACTTGTTTGTTTGTACATGCGATAACTTTCGGTACAGATAATTCTTGTAAACTTCTAGTGAGACCTTGGAACCTTGACCTTAATTGGCAATTTCAATCTTCCGATTGACTCGCCGTTGAAACGGGTGTTAATTGAGTCAACAAGCAAAAATATCATATTTCGGATAATTGACCACATGTCTCGATCCTCGAACTAAATAGTGATTTCTCTGCCATTTGAATCAATCGTATATCTTCTCTAGAAAACTCTTTGAAAAGAATTTAATATTCTGTTCAAGGAATTCACCTGCATCTCATAACCCTAAAAACTCAAAAGTTACAATCAATTGGTTTTCTTCACCGATTACTTTAGAACACCAAAACTACTGGTTCCCTATGGATTCGACTCCGGACTCAAACCGGATTATTACTACAACTTGACTGCCTGCACTTGGGTGTACACATTTCAGATCAAGTCAAGTTTTTGGCGCCGTTGCTGGGGACCCTTGTAAAAGTGTTTTACAGGTAAAAGGTAAAAAGTCCTTTTCTTTTTGTATAGATGCTTCTGTTTACTGTAAATAATTTGTTTTGCATTCATTTAATTTATGTCTGAGAACGCTCCTCACTATAAAAATTTGCCTGCAGAATCTTCGGGATCTGTGAACCAATCTAAACCAAATTCACCAAGATCAATAGCAGACTCTTGTGAGAGTATTATGGCAAATGTTGATAGAAATGGAGAGGTTCCCATATGGGAAGATGAGGGGCCTAATCTTTGAACTTTGCGGGATTATCTGAGTCCCACAAGAAATTGTATCCCCTCATATTTTGTATTTTCTCCAGATGCACCCCCCTTTATATTAAAGCCGGGGACTGCACAGTTGTTGCTTGTTTTCCATGGATTAGATACTGAAAATTCATATTTGCATATGAAAGACTTTGAAGAGTGTGTGGAACATTTCAAGACAATTCTGAACTTGCTAAGATGAAACTTTTTCCTTTTTCTCTAAAGGACAAAGCTAAACAATGACTAAATTCTTTAAAATCCCTTTCCATGCCAACCTGGCAGATATTTCAAAATGAATTTTTTAGAAAAAATTTTCCCCTACATCAGACTAACATGCTAAAAAGGTAAATTATGAATTTTTCTGTGAAAGAGGGGGAAACAGTTTACCAAAATTGGGAAAGATTTAAAGAACTACTCCAAGTCTGTCCACACCATGCTTTTGAAAATTGGACTCTAGTAGGATTCTTCTATGATTCGTTACCCACTAGATTGCGGCAGTTTGTCGAAATGATGGCCCAAGGAGAATTTATGGGTAAAAGTCTGGAGGAGGCATTCTTTTTCTTTGACACTATATCTAATAGTTTTTAGATGTGGGACTTAGCCTCCCCTACCACTAGTGAAGCTAGACCATCTACTTCCCAAGGGGGAAAGTATATCTTGAAAGAAGATGATGACCTGAGAGCAAAAATGTCCACCTTATCTCGTAAGCTTGAAGCCTTAGAGATGAAAAAAATTCTTCAAGTTGAATTGGGTCCACCCACAGAACAAGTGTGTGGGATTTGTGCATTGACAGGACATCCTACTGGGGAATGTACTACCATCCCTGCATTCAAAGAAAGTCTTGTTGGAACAATCAAATGCAATTTCCAATTTCTACAAGTCTTAAAACAACCCATACTCTGAAACATACAATCCAGGGTGGCGGAACCATCCACAAAATGTTGGAGAAACACACAACCAATTCTCATGAACCAACTACAAAATTCACGATCACCACCTCAAGGACCTCCTGCATATCAACCATACCAACCGCCGCACAAAAGAAACCTTGAAAATACACTGAACTAGTTCATGCAAACTCAAATGAACTTCAATGCACAGACCACCCACTCCTTTGAAGATCTTAAAAGTCACATCCAAAAGCTGACTCAATCCATGGCTACACATGAAAAGGGCAAATTTCCTGCCCAACCAAAACCTCCACAAGATCAAGCTCAAGCTATCACTAAACTGAGAAGTGGTAAAGTGATTAACAAAACTGTTAGGGACATGTTGTTTCCAAAATCAAAACCTGTGTCAACCCCAATCAACTCAACAGTTGAACCTGAACTTGTGGATGGAAAGGAACCTAATCCTGAGATAGAGCAAGAACCAGAACCTTCTAAAGAAGAGGAACCTTCACATCTAACTTCTGCTCCTTTCCCACATAGACTTCGGGCTACCCAAAAGGTGAACCATCAGCCTGAAATTTATGAGCTTTTCAAGCAAGTAAAAATCAACATTCCACTTCTCGATGCAATCCAACAAGTACCATCTTATGCCAAGTTTTCTAAAAGACTTGTGCACAGTCAAGAGAACCCAGAATGTCCAGAAAAGAGCCTTCTTAACTGAACAAGCGAGTGCCTTGCTACAATGCAAAATCCCTCCAAAATACAAGGACCCTGGATGTCCAACCGTCTCATGTGTCATTGGAGATTTCAAAATAGAACAAGCACTGTTAGATCTTGGGGCTAGTGTCAATTTGCTACCTTACTCTGTCTACCAACAGTTGGGTCTGGGTGAACTCAAATCCACTAGTGTCACACTCCAGTTAGCCAACAGATCTGTTAAAATCCCTAGGGGTATTGTAGAAGATGTACTTGTCCATGTGAATGATTTTATCTTCCCAGTTGACTTCATTGTTCTAGATACTCAACCAGCATTACATTCAGAGAATCAAATTCCTGTCATCCTTGGTCAACCCTTCCTAGCAACTTCTAATGCACTAATTAATTGCAGGAATGGAGTCATGAAATTAACTTTTGGGGATCTGACTCTTGAACTTAATATTTTCAATATTGCTAGACATCCAGGAGAGGATGAGGACGAAGGGGAGGTAAACTCCATTGAAACAATGATACAAGAACATCTGATTGACACGTTCAGTGAGACTTTGCCCGACTCACCTTTGATTGAGTCTGACTCAGCTGAGTCAAAACCAAGAAGTTGCCTTACTCACACTGTTGAGACATGGGTGCCCAAATTTGAGGAACTTTCACCAAATAGCACAAAGCTAATCTCATCAAGTGACAGGCCACCTAAGCCTGAATTAAAACCTCTTCCATCCGACCTCAAGTATGCATTCTTAGGAGAAAACATATCATACCCAATGGTAATCTCATCTAAGCTCACAGACTTGCAAGAGTCTAAACTGATTGAAGTTCTTAAAAGACCTAAAAACACCATTGGGTGGACCATCTCTGACTTGAAGGGCATAAGTCCGTTAGTCTGCAATCATGCAATATATCTTGAAAAGGATTCAAAACCCTCCCGTCAAATGCAGAGACAACTTAACCCTCACATGAAGGAAGTCGTGAGAACAGAAGTACTCAAACTCTTAGATGCAGGAATAATTTTTTCCATCTCCAACAATAAGTGGGTAAGTCCAACCCAAGTTGTGCCCAAAAAGTCTGGGGTCACAGTAGTCAAGAATGATGCCAATGAACTAGTGCCTACTCGAGTCGTTACAGGATGGCGAATGTGCATTGATTACCGAAAACTGGATTTGGTAACTAGAAAATACCATTTTCCTCTCCCATTCCTTGACCAAGTTCTAGAAAGAATTGCAGGCCATGAATTTTACTATTTTTTGGATGGGTATTCCAGGTACAATCAAATTGACATTGTTTTAGATGATCATGAGAAAATCACATTTACATGTCCCTTTGGAACCTTTGCATTTAAAAGAATGTCTTTTGAACTTTGTAATGCTGCTGCAACATTTCAAATTTTCATGCTAAGTTTGTTTAGTGACATGGTTGAAAATTTTTTGGAAATATTTATGGATGATTTCTCTGTCTATGATGACTCATTTGATCTATGTCTGGCCAACTTAGAAAAGGTCCTAGTAAGGTGTGAAGAAGCTAATCTAGTGCTCAATTGGAAAAAATGTCATTTCATGGTAACACAAGACATTGTCTTGGGTCACAACGTGTCATCTGAGGGCATGAAGGTTGATAAGGCAAAAATTGATTTAATTAAAAATTTGACAGCACCCAAGACTGTAAAGGATGTCCGGTCATTTCTGGGACATGCAGGTTTTTACAGGAGATTCATAAAAGACTTCATTACCATAGCTAAACCTATGTGCCATCTCCTAAGTCAAGATGTAATTTTTAACTGGAAGGAAGCTTTCCAAAAATCTTTTGAGAAGCTAAAGGGCATACTAATTTCTGCCCCAATAATGCAACCTCCTGACTGGACTCTACCCTTTGAACTAATGTGTGATGCAAGTGATCATGCTGTAGGTACTGTATTGGGGCAAAGAAAAGATAAGAAACTCCATGTAATTTACTATGCAAGCAAAACTTTGAATGATGCTCAAATGAATTATTCAACAACTGAGGAAAAATTGCTTGCTGTAGTTTTTGCTTTGGAAAAGTTTCGTTCTTATCTGGTTGGTTCTTCTGTTATTGTCTTTACTGACCATGCAGCCCTAAAATTCTTGCTCACAAAGAAAGATGCCAATCCAAGGCTCTTAAGATGGATACTCTTGCTTCAAAAATTTGATCTTGTCATTAAAGATAAGAAAGGGGTCGAAAATATGGTGGCAGACCATCTTTCCAGATTAACATATGAATTTCAAGAGGATGGACTGCCAATCAATGAGAAATTCCCCGATGACCAACTGTTCATAATTGATGAAACCCCATGGTATGGAGACATTGCTAACTTTTTAGCTATTGGAACATTTCCCCCGTCATTCACTACCATGGACAAAAAGAAATTCTTGAGGGAAGTTCAGAATTTCTTTTGGGAAAATCCCTATGTATTCAAATATTATAAGGATCAGATCATAAGACGTTGCATTCCAGCTCAGGAAAGCAAATAGGTAATATCATTTTGTCATTCTGAAGCATGTGGTGGCCACTTTTCATCAAATAAAACCGCTGCAAAAATCCTACAGTGTGGTTTTTATTGGCCTACATTTTTTTAAAGATGTCAATGCATTTTGTTTAACATGTGATAGATGCCAAAGATTAGAAAATATTTCAAAAAGAAACATGATGCCTTTAAACCTAATTCTGGTGATTGAAATTTTTGACTGTTGGGGCATCGATTTTATGGGACCATTCCCACCTTCCTTTGGCTATCTATACATTTTAGTGGCACTAGACTATGTTTCCCACTGGGTTGAGACAATTCCATGCCGAAATAATGATCACCAAACGGTGATAAGATTTTTAAAAGAAAATATTTTGTCCCGGTTTGGAATTCCTAAAGCACTCATAAGTGATGGGGGTTCTCATTTTTGCAATCGTTCCTTTTGGAAGTTGATAAAAAAATATTTAATTTTTCACAAAGTTGCGACCCCTTATCACCCACAGACTAGTGGACAGGTGGAATTAACTAATCGGGAGATCAAATTAATTTTAGAAAAAATGGTGAACCCAGATCGCAAAGATTGGTCATCAAGACTGACTGATGCACTTTGGGCATATCGTACTGCTTTTAAAATAATTTTGGGTATGTCTCCCTATCAATTAGTCTATGAAAAAACTGTGTCACCTACCTGTGGAGTTGGAACATAGGATACTGGGCCATTAAAACAATGAATTTTGACCTGGACAAAGCTGGACTTTAAAAAAAACTTCAGATAAAAGAATTGGAAGAATTGAGAAATGAAGCGTATGAAAATGCTAAAATTGCAAAGAACAGGATGAAAGTTTTTCATGACAAGAACATTGTACGGAAATCTTTTGAACCTTCCCAAAAGGTCCTGTTATTTAATTCGAGACTACGCCTATTCCCTGGTAAGTTAAAATCAAGATGGACTGGACCTTACATTGTCAAAAAGGTGTTTGATCATGGAGCAATAGAAGTGAAAAACCCACATAACGGTAATATCTTTACTGTTAATGGTTAGAGGTTGAAACCATTTTTGGAAGGCTTTGTTAAAAATGTGAAAACCATTAACTTAATGGAACCCGAATATCACTCCGAGAATCACGCCTGCCGACACTCAAAAGAATCGGATCAAGTAAAAACCCGACCCGAAGAGACACCATCATGAGACCCCCACCACTCTTTCCCATCCTTTCCCATATGTCACCATTGAGCCCACCCCACACCCGCCTATTTCATTTCCCAACCATATTTTTTGTCTAATCCCACCGCCTTTACTCTTCTTTTCTTCTTCTTCCTTGCTTTCTGTTCACTTCACCGTCCTTATTCGTTCTTTTCTTCTTTCTTTTTCTTCTTCGTTCTTTCTTCTTCTTAGTTTCCTTTTGTTCTTAGTTGCAAGAACCGACCACACCCAAGCGAAAATCATGTCCATGCACCCAGAAAAGCAGACTTCGATTATGATATTGTACATTGTTTTACTTTAGTTGTTGATGGGTCTATTGCTGTTTTTCGCAATCACGTACAAGCCTTACAAGCGTACCTTTGATTCGGATCTAAGACGAAAGGATTAATGGTTGCATTTGGATTTGTAGGTATCTGAAGAAGCAAGGGTCACCGCAGTTCAACCTCTTTCCAAGAATCATACTGGTAAAATCGAAACATTAGGGACAAAGTTCAGTTCAGGTTGGGGGGTGTGAGAACTTGTAGTTCATATTTTGCCTGTATTTTATTTTTGAACCCGTGCCATAAAATTTTTAAAATTTTTGTTGTTTGCTGTTATTGTTGTTGTTGCCTTGCTATATCTGTGGGTCAGTTTAAATTGTCTTTGTGACTGGCAGACGTTAAAGAGCCAGATAGTGAGTCTAGGAATCATGGATATTAAACTTTTTTGGTTTAGTCTAGGAGCTCTATACAATTTTCCATCTGATGTGCATAATATGATTATGAGAAAAGCAAGGCTGGTAAGGAAAAATGAGATACGAGAGCAGCAAGCAAAACCCCTCTGTGGCAGAAGCACTTTTGCTAAACGCGGACATGCCGAGAGACTTGGTGCTTGTTAACAGTGTGGCTGGGTATTTCATGATAAAAGATACAATCAGTGCTCTAAACCAATTTCTGGTCGCGCACTCAATCGATTAGACTAGATAGTGAATGGGCAGAGTAAGGATTATCCTGACACGCCATCTTATTCCGATGTTATGCTTAACCGGTTTGTGCGACAAGATATTAGGAGAGTCACTGGTAGTTCAAGCTACACAGAGGATGACTCGAATTAAGATTGTTTTCCGATAAGCTGTGGAATGATTGTGTGTTGAGGAATGAAAGTCAATGGTCCGAAATTTGGAAATATTTTAGTATATATTTTTCTGCTTTTTGATTTCTGCTTTGAAAATATGGGCCGAGTAAGGAATGTCCCAAAATACCAACCTGAAGTGTGGGTGGGGATTTATCCTAAGACACCATGAATTTTTGTTTTGAATTTGTGATGTTTAGCCTTATCTGATTGTGTATAGTGTAACAGAAAATTTTAATTTTGATCTACTGTTCGAACGTTGGTTCCGTTCGACCGATTTCTGATCGCAGTACTTTGCCTTTGATGAATTCTCTGATGAAAACACTGTGAAAAACACAAAGTACTGGGAGCAACACATTTGAGTTTTGGTTTAAACGTTCGAACGTTGAGTACCGTTCAAACGCATGATGCTTGCAGTACTTTTGTGACTGATGAACTCTCTGATGGAAACACTACAGAAAACCCAAAGTACTGTGAGCAACACCTTTGATTGTTTGGTTAACCGTTTGAACGTTGAGTTCCGTTCGAACGGTACGACGCAAACTATAAAAGCCTGATCGTCTTTTTCATTTCAGAAATCCCCAAATCATTCTGAAATTCTCCAACCCTAGGGCTCGTTTCTCAGTTCCCATACCCTAATCTCCCCACACACCCCAAGAAACATCAATTAGACTCTCCCTACCCATCTCCAGCTAACAAGCATCAACCCCAGACCTCAAGCCCAAATTTTCAGTTCTCCCTCAATCTCCACACCGTTCGAACGAACATGCCTCGAATGAAAATTCCTGCTAGGCGCAAGCCACCAGTCAATCAAGAACCCAACTGGTTTGTGGAAGTAATCCAAGATGAGAGAGGTGGAGATAAGAGAAAGAGGTACGATCGTACCAGATTTCTAAGTGCTATGAAAGCACAAAGATATGAAAATTTCTTTAAAAGTCAAGCTGTGGTGTGTGAGAGGGACGTTGTAGTCTTTGATTTTGCTGAGCTAGGTTTGCTGGAGGAAAGGGAGAGAAGAGATTGGGTGTTACATTTGGATAATGGAGGGAGAGTTGTTGTTGATTTGGTACAAGAGTTCTACTCTAATGCCGAAATCTTCAATGGCTTTATACAGACATATGTGAGGGGACACCACATCGATGTGGATGAGGCATACCTCAAGGCGATTAGACCCGAATTGCCTCGAGTGGAGAACCCCGTCTATCCTCCAAAGAAAAGTGTTGAGCTGGATAAGGTAGGAAGGGAATTGACCGGAGACATGAACTTTTCATGGGGAGGGAGAAATTTTTTGAAGCAAGGGGAGTTGACCGATAAATATAGAATGCTCAATTTAATTGCGGTCTCCAACCTAGCCCCTCTAAAAAGGAAAAATAAAATTTTTCTAGAAATGGCGTGCCTCCTCTATGCTATAGGGAGAGGACACATCATCGATCTCCCCTCCCTCATCTTAAATGAAAAGTGCTTTACCTTTTGACACTTTGGTGACAGAGATTTGTCAAGAAAATGGAGTGTGGGAGAGACCCGAAATGGAAATACAATTCCAAATGGGGAAACTTGACAGGGGCTTTTTCAAGAGAAACTGTGGACACAGCAATCCATCGGCAAGGAGGCAAGAAAGGCCCCCAGCCCAGGGAGGGGATGAAGTACAAGATGAGCTAGATCGAGAGGAGGAGAGAGAGATTGATAGAGAGATGGTTGAGGAGGGAGTGCAGCCTGATCAGGCAGGACCTAGCTCCAGCGCCCGGAGATCCCTTTGGGAGATGATGATTGGGATTGAGAGCAACCAAGCGGAGATTCTCTGACAGCAAGCTAAGTTCTTCAAACAACAAGAGGAGATTCTTAGCTATCTTAGGGGTGGAGCTAGGAGAGATTGAGAGGAGAGTACTGTGATTGTTGTAGTTGTTTGATTACTTTTTCTTTTGTTTAAATGTGTTCGTGTGTTTTCTTAGATAGCTTCAAGTCTTAGGTTATTTTTCTGTTGCTTCTTTTGGATGAAGTGAGTCATTGATGTACCAAATGAACATATCTTGTGAATGGAATGATTCAGTTTATCATATCTTTTTATTTGGTCGAAAGCACTTATAAATTGCAAAAAAACTCTTTGTGAAAAAAACACATGTGAATTTTGAGATTACTTGTTAAAGTAACGAATCACATGATCCGTTTGACACACGTTTTAGTAATCTTGACCTCGGGTCACAACTCTTTTAACTGATATGATTTCTATGCTTATATTATCAAATGAACATGAGTATTTGTTGTTCTCAAAGTACATAGTGAAACTCGAAAATGGAATCGGTATATAACCGACATTCCCAGATAAACCTGACATGATCAGTGGAGATTACAAAGGACACCATGGTAAGATTTGAACCTTGTGATGCTTCAAATAGAACACCCACATTTACTCAAGAAAGGTTTTCATTTGTTGTCTATCTTTCAATAATCTCATTAATTTTGTTTTGATTGATACAACTAATGTGATCTATTGACATATACTGCAATAAATACAGGCAAGACGACACATGCGTATGCACATACTTGAGAAAGGATCTTAGGCCATCTTTGGATTAAAATTTGAGCCTCAGGCAATCATTTCACAAAAGTATGACCCTAGTCAGCCATGATCGAGCCCTCAAATGATAAATTCTCTTCCAAGAAGCCCATATGATGACCAAGCCACAAGAAAAATACTTAACCTACCTTGCTATCTAATTTTCTTACACCCTCGTTTGAACATAAATGATACAAGAAAAGCAAGGAAACTAGAAAAACTACCGAAGACTGTTGTTCTATGAAAGAAAAGGAAAAGAGGTAGAAAGACATGGAATTGCGAAGAAAGTGAAAAATGGGAAAAAGAAATCCCATTCCCAAAAGGAAATGACGAAAAGCCAATGAGAGGTGTGCTAAAATGCATAAAAGAGATAGCAATCTTGAAAACTCCATTGACGTCGTTTCGTTAGCCACTGACCTCTAGCCACATTACAACCTATGAAAGCCCTAATTGATCTCAAGTCTGTTGCATATGTGCATTGTTTAATCACAAGTTGGAGTATGTTATATAGCATTTCATTATTTGCATCAATATTCTTCTATGAGGTTATGCCAAGAACATGATTAATCTTTCTTTTTTTTGCTATAAAGTTTCACTCCTTTACTAAATTATGTATGTAATTTCTGATTGGCCATCTCCTGATTACATGCTCAGTGAGAAACAAGTCACCATATTCAGAGTTAATCTTTTGCTGAGAGCATCCCTATGAGAGATTTGGAAAGTCAAAACTATTCGTGAAGGATGATTAAAGTGGAATGTTAGTTACACACCAATTCTTGTTTCTAGAATGATCACCCCACTACAAACGAAATTTCAAATGCTAATGTGTCAAATGCTAACCTTTGCATAAGGATTATACCAATAGTAAAGAACTTGTGGACCTTATGATAAATATTAAGGGATGGGTGTCTCAATAACCATGATGATAATTCACTTTAATCAAGCAATCTCACATTGACATTTGTTCGACCGAAGTTTGTGGGTAACTTCACTGAAAACCCTCACGAGACAACACTCATCCTCTAGGGTAAACCTAAAGGTTCAACGGCTTGTTGCATAAGCTAAATGCAATCGAATAACCGACGAAAAAGGTGTTAGAAATAGATTTGTTTTTAATTAATTGTTGTATTACTAGGGACTAGTAATATCTAGGTTGGGGGGAGTGATTAACACTCAAAATAGCGTACTCTCATGCCATGTTTTGGACTAATTATGCTTTGGTGGAGCTTAAAGAATGATGTTTCAGGTCTTAATGTGAACAAGGATTCAAAGGCACCAAAAAGCATCCCTTGGTGGCAATCACAACATTTTAAGGAACTAGTTGCAGAAGCTTGGAATAAGGAAGGAGCGTTCGAACGTCAAACACCGTTCGAACGGTCATGATAAACCAGGCCAGAAACTGCTATCTGTGTTGCAGGAAAAACCCAAGACCCTGGAGATTCAAGAACTACATTAAAACGGTACTTAATGTTCGAACGTCTACTGGAGCAAGGACAAGATTAGACTGACTAAAGACATGGCGTGTTGCAGACTTGCAGAGTTGCAGTCAGAAGGCCCAGGCACTTGAGTGCCACGTTCGAACGGTGGCCACCGTTCAAATGCCCAGGAATTATTGGACAGATCAGTTAAGATTCTGCAAGGACCTAGAGGGAAGAGCTACATGAAGACTTAGAGGAAGATTTTGGGACAGAAACCACGTGTGGACTGACATAACAGACATGGACTGCATCCTTCTGACTTTTGAATGGCAGAGAGCAAAGACAGAGGAACCGTTCGAACTTCCAAACCGTTCGAACGGTGTGGACAGACTGCCTGTAGAGTGGTTGGCATTTCACTTTGACTTTGACGCCCAACTCTATTCTTTTACCCCCTCCCTGCCTTCTCCTTGCCTATAAATACACTTAGTTTTGTGTAGAAGAGACACACATGGGTGGAACCATTTGAGGGATTCACCATTTAGCATTTCATCACATCCATTTCAATTCTTGACTGTCTTTTTCTTTACTAGAAGAAGTGGAGAGTTTAGATTCCCACTCATTTCCTTTACATTAATGTTCACATTTACATTTACTTAAGAGTTGTAATTCCTTTATTTACTTTAAGTCTTTACATTTATGTTCTTGATTTACATTTAGTCTTTACATTTATGCCTTTATTTCCTTCTAGTCTTTACATTTATGCTCTTACATACATGCTTTTACTTATGTCTTGCACTTTCATTATTTGAGCTCCCTTCTTCCTTAGAGGAGTGAAACTCTTCCACTTTTCTAGAGCTTTACCAAAGCCGTGAAGGGTGGAACGTGATTCACTCATTCTTCGTTGAAGATTAGCTCTTTGTTAATTATACTTTTACGTCGTGAAGCCCTCTACTTAGAGGGATGAGCATCACTCACTTTTCTAGCTTTACCAAAGCTATGAAGAGTGAGTAGTTTCTCATTCACTCTTTAGTAAGAGGTAAAGGACATTTGGTGATTACCCAGATATCAGATGATGCTTTGTTCTAATGCTTAATGATCATATTCCCTTGCTTTTAGATGATTGATTGCATCTAGCAAAGCTAAAGTACTTTGTATAATCGATAGCCTTCCTATGACAAGGTTAACTCCTGCATAGAAAGACTCTTCGTTTCAAGGCAAGTACCTCGGCTAGATCTTCATGACTACCCTTTAATAATCCCCCTTTATCAAGCTTCATTAAAAGGATGAACTATTAAAGCCATGGTTGAATGTCATGAAGAATTACTTGTTTGTTTGAACACGCGATAACTCTCGGTACAGATAATTCTTGTAAACTTCTAGTGAGACCTTGGAACCATGATCTTAATAGGCCATTTCTATCTTCCGATTGACTCGCCATTGACACGGGAGTTAATTGAGTCATCAAGAAAAAATATCATATTTCGGATAATTGACCACATGTCTCGATCCTCGAACTACAGAGTGATTTCTCTGCCATTTGAATCAATCGTATATTTTGTCTAGAAAACTCTTTGCAAAGAATTTAATATTCTGTTCAAAGAATTCACCCGCATCTCACAACCCTAAAAACTCAAAAGTTACAATCAATTGGTTTCCTTCACCGATTACTTTAGAACACCAAAACTACTGGTTCCCTGTGGATTCGACTCCGGACTCAAACCGGATTATTACTACAACTTGACCGCCTGCACTTGGGTGTACACATTTCGGATCAAGTCATTGACTTTCTAGTAAAATGAGAGTTAATTACTGTAAGGTAGAATTTCCAGTATTTAACCAGCATAAAACATATGGAATCCTTAAACTGAAGGGTATCTTTTATGTTGTGCTTTACAAGCTTATCGCTGCACTTTTTTTATTGTCACTGCATTTACTTTATTTAATTAGGCTAGTTATCAATCTTAGCTCACATCACAAGCTATCAAATGATACACTGCTTCAAACAACTTTGATGATTTTATTTATTTTATTGTTTAAATTACAGAAAAATCTTCATGGGATCGATACTTGGACTTAAAATCGAGAAAACTATAATTTGACCACTTATGCTTGGATGTATAATATAATATAATTCAGACACGCTAAAAGAGTGTGAATCACTTGCATTCAGGAATATGAAATGCACCACAACATGTTCAACTTGTCCAAGCAACTAGGGGATGATGAAGATGTGCACGAGACAAACTGGATTGACACTTTGTTGGAGGATCACTTAGAGATATTGAGCACTTTGAAGTTCGAGGAGTAGGAGATTGTTGATCAAGAGGAGCTGAAAAATTTAGAAGGGGTAAAAAAATGGACCCCCAACATTTGAGAAGCTTCAACAATAAGAGAAGATAATTTTTCCATCTATTGTACAAACATCCAACTTGGAGTTGAAGCCACTACCTTCTACTCTCAAGTGTGCTTTTCTCGGGAAGCACAAAACCTCCCGGTAGCCATAATTTCTTCATTGGAGCTGAAGCAAGAAGATGATCTATTGAACGTGTTGAGGAGACACAAGGGAGCAATGGTTGGACGATTTTTGATATCAAGGGGATAAGGCCCCTCATTTGCACACACCGCATCTACCTAAAAGAAAACTCCAAACCATCCCAATAACCAGAAAGAAGGCTAAATCCTATCATGAAGGATGTGGTGAGGGATGAAATACTCAAAATTCTTGATGTGGGCATCATCTTTCCAATAACTGACAGTAAATTGGTTAGTCCCACACAAGTGATGACAAATAAATTGGGGGTCACCCTTGTTGCAAATGATGATAACAAGTTGATTCCGACAAGAGAAGTCACTGGATGGAGGGTTTGTATCGACTATAAAAAACTTAACTCCGGCACAAGAAATACTCACTTCCCTTTGCCATTCCTCGACCAAGTATTGAAGAGAGTAGTCGGACACTTGTTTTGTTATTTCTTGGATGGCTACTCCGGCTACAATCAAATTGAGATCATTTTGGAAGACCAAGAGAAGACTACATTCACATGCCGCTTCAACACATTCGCCTATTTTTGAATGCCTTTTGGGTTGTGTAATTCCCCGGGGACGTTTCAAAGATACATGATGGGAATTTTTAGCGACGTGGTGGAGAAAATTGTGAAAGTCTTCATGAATGACTTTTTTGTATTTGGGGACTCATTTGAAAGGTGTTTGGAGAACTTGGAGGGAGTACTTGAGAGATGTGAGAAGAAGAATTTGGTTCTTAAATGGGAGAAGTGCCACTTAATGGTGACATAAGGGATAGGGCTAAGGAATATCGTTTTGACAAAGGGGATTAAAGTTGACAAATCCATGGTTGAAGCAATTTGTAACCTCCCCATACCAAAGGTCGCCAAAGACAACAAATTGTTTCTTGGCCATGCCAGTTTTTATTGTCGTTTTACAAAAGATTTTAGCGCATTGGCAGGACCCTTGACCAATTTGATTTCTAAGGATGTTCTATTTGGGTGATCGGATGATTATGAGGCATCATTTAAAAAAATCAGAAGCATGCTCACTTCACCTCCAACCATGCGACTACCCAAGTGGGACTTACTATTTGAGCTTATGTGTAATGCGAGTGATTACATGGTCGGCGCTGTACTTTTTCAACGGGAAGATAAGAGACCTTATGTAATATACTATGCTAGTAATGCTCTTAATGGAGCACAAATTAACTACACTGCCACTGAAAAAGAGTCGCTAGTGATAGTATTGACATTGGATACATTTTGGTCCTATATCATTGCTTCACCTATTGTAGTCTACATTGATTACTCTGCTTTGAAGTATCTTTTGTACGAACAGGACACCTGCTTGATTTATTTCACTACTATTCCTAACCTTTGAACATCTCCCTCAATGTATGTGTATGATATGTGAAAAAAGGGGAGAGTCACTCTCCCTGACGGATGATGTCAAAAGAAAGGGAAGAGCAAGAGGAGATGGAATTTTAAAAAGCATGGGATTTGAATGAACAAAAGTGCTTCCCAAGAGCAAGAAGACTTTTGTGGATCATGTTTTACTTGGAGGTATTCCAAGGTCGTTTCCTTGGGGAAGGATGTGAATCATGTGAAAGGTCATTTTGGTAAAAGAAAGTGTAAAATCTTTTGTTGTTGGAATTGGTTTGAGGTTTATATTGTGATGAACTTAGAATGGGAAATAAGTGTTGGTCAATCCAATGGGTCACTCTAATAGGAATACCAATTCAACTCAAATTATTCCCCCAATAGAGCATAGGTGAACGATTGATTAGTAAGAAGTTAGGGATGAGATTGAGTAAGGATCTAAGCATAAACCGTGACAAGTCTACGGAATATCAAAGACTCATTATCTCATCCACTCTCTACCCAGTCAAACCAAACCACTGTACTCTAAGAGAAGGATAGGAAAAAAGTTGAAATGGCATTTCCAAATGGAGGTCTCCATTTGGATTAGCCAACCTAAAAGATTAGCTACTCATTCTTAAGTTAAAATTAACAATATAGTGGAAAGACATTATGAAGATGTGACTATTTAAACTAAGTTAATGCATGAAAAGTATGAGTTAAAATATAGTTCATTTAATACCCATTTACAGCTAAGAAATTGAAGAACATAGAAACATTAATGGTGAAAGCTTTAAAAGAAGATTCTACCTGAAAACAACTTGAAATAAATGACATTCAAAGCTTTAAAGGAAGCTTAGAAGGTTCTTACATTCATTTTGGAAGACAATGCATGGAAGAAAATGTAAAAAGCTCAACTTCTCTCTCTAAACTCTATTCATCATCTTCCTAGACAATCTTTCTCTATATTACAATGTATATTGCATAATGCTCTACAATGCAGTCCTTCCATGCCAAAAATGTGCCTGTAGTGATGGCCTAGCCTACAAATGTGATCTCCATCCATAGGGTTATAGGAGGAATGAGCTGGACAGGGGGGAGTAGTCCTTGTCAGCACACCCAACTTCGCTCATCTTCTTTCTCTTCATTTATCACCAAGGCTCCAAAAGTCCAATGAGAGGTGTGAAAGGGATGAACAGTGTTGTGGGAGTGTGAGAGACATGTTGGTGGGACCCTCACTGAAGCAGAGCATGGCTGCAAAATTTGGGCCGATTTAGCAAAGCATACCGGTACCCCGAACTTCAGTAGCCTCAGCATACCAGTACAGTTTGGTTGTTTTTCTGATTTTTTTTTATTTCTTCCTCTCTTAAGCTATCCCCAAGCCATCCTTTCTTCTTCATCATCCTCAACCCATCTAGGAAGGCTTTAAGAAGCATCATTTGGTGCCTTTCATCTGTAAACACCATAATTTTTCATTAATTGCTCAAATTGCCTAAGTCCACACATTTAATCCCCGAAAGCAAGTGAAAAAATAATGCATTAGCACATAAAATATGCTATGTTTTGTGCTAATCACACCCCCAACTTGAGTTTTGCTAGTCCCTTAGCAAATTTTATTTTCATAACAAAATAGCAAGAATATCATACAACAACCCATTTAAATAAACAATTCACCCAACAATCAAAATACAAAAATCATAATGCCGCTATCAAAATAAACTTGAACAAGATTGAATAGAAGTTGTGATTTTCCATTAATGTGCTTCAAGTT
>CM042202.1:3294035-3312244 GCA_023539305.1 Ilex asprella | reverse complement strand
CTCCGTAGTGAGCATCTCAACCGTAGCCTTTAGGCTATCTTCTTCCCTGAGATGGTAAATTCCACCACCATTTGGGTTTCCTACTGGCCGTGACCTATTTTTGCTTTCAGTAACGCTCGGTCCAGTCCAAGTGTGAGCTTTTTCAACAAGCTCATTGAGGTATTCTATGGCCTCATCGGGATCTTTTTGTAAGAACTCACAATTGCTCATTGATTGTTGGAAAACGTTGTTGTTTCCTAAGCTCCAAACATGAACCCTCAAACATGTATATGGCTTATATGTGTGTGTGAGTGTCACTCTCACTCGGATTCATGCAAGAGAAAGGGCAACAGAATGGTGGTGATGAAATGAACATAATATATGTGAAATGTGAACTAAAGTGCTCCCCAATCGTAAGGAGTCTTTTGAATGTCGATGTTTTACTTGGAAAGTATTCCAAGGTCGTCTCCTCAGGGAAGGAAAATTCAAGTGAGTGAATGTGATTTTGGTGAACAAAAGAGAAAAGTGTAAAATCTTTTGTTTGAAAGTTGTTTGGTGGAGTATGTTTTGGTGAAAATGCAATGAGAAACAAATGTAGGCAAACCCAAGAAGTCACTCCAATAGGAATACCATTTCAACTCCAACCCCTCCTCCGATAGAGCAAGAATGAACGATTGATTCGGGGGAAGCTAGGGACATGATTGGTGAGTATCTAAACATAAACCGTGACTAGGCCTACGGGATATCAAAGGCTCACCAACTTGTCCACTCTCAACCACGTCAAACCGAACCATTGGACTTATAAGGGAAGGAAGAGAATGAGTTGAAATGCAAAACCCAAAAGAGAGGTCTCCCTTGAATTAGTCAACTAGAAATCTAGCTATTCATGTTTAAAAGGAAAGACAAGCATAATGTAAATGGACATAATGAAGAAATGAAATATAGAACTTAACTAAATGTAAGAAAACATAAACTAAGAAGAAAAATATTCAATACCCATTTTAAGAAAAGCTTGAAGTGGAAAAACTCATACAACAATGGTGAAATCTAAAACATGCAACTAAACTTGCAATATACTTGAAAGGATTGGGATTAAAGACAATAAATTAAGCTTACAAGAGTCTTACATTAAAATACAAGTGAAAGGATGGAAGAAAATGCAAAAACATAAATTTCTCACACTATGGCACTATTTATCATCTTCTTCCTTGGGAGCTTTCTAAGCTTAGGTAGCCACGCCTTATAATGCTCTTAAATGCTAAATATAATGGAGTGTATGCCTTCAATTTTCGTACAAGGTGGTCCCACCAAGGTGTGTGCAGGTTTTCCATCAATGGGAGGTGAGATGATGGCCCTTGACAGGCTAAAGAAGAGAAAGCCTGCAACTCACATCGCAGTCCACTTCTCTCCCATCCTCCAAAATTGCCAAGCCTCAAAAGTCTTCAATTTGTGAAACGGAGGCATGAAAATGTGTAAGGAAATGTTGGGGGGCAAGTGGGAGAAGTGTAGATGGGACCCCCTAGTAAGTGGAGCAAGAAAAAAGTCGTTCTGGGCACTTTCAGGGGAGTGTACCGGTACTGCGTACCAGTACGGTTTGGTTACTGGATTCGAAGTACCGGTGCCGTGTACCAATATGGTTCATTCTCTACTCCGAACTACTTTAAGTAGAATTGACATAACTTTTGATCCAACTGTTGGATTAAGCTAAAATTATGATACAATACAGAAGATGTCCAGATCTATAACTTTTTTGTTTTGCACTTTTTCATATTCGAGGCGGATCATGATCAAAATGAAGGAAAACCGAGGCTCAGCTTCCAAATGATGTGGCAGCTGGTGCCTTTGTTCCAAAACACCAATACCCCCTTGATTTCTTCACTTTTAAGCCTCCAAATATTCATGTATTTTGTCCATGCCTTCACCACACATCCATCATTGTTGGAAGGTCTAAAATCAATGATTTAAGCTATAAAAGCATACAACATCGAAATATCAACATTATTTATAAAATCGGCTAACTCTAAGTACTTAGATACAAAAGTTGAGTTAAAATGCATGTAATGAGGCCTTTACATATGCAATATTATGCGCTCATCACACCCCCCAACTTAAGCTTTGCTAGTCCCTAGCAAACAAAATGTAAAAATAAAGCAGACAAAATAACATATACGAATTCCGCTATTGCATTTAGCACATGTAACAAGCCTTTAAACCCCTAGGTGATCCCTAGTGGACGAGTTTTGTCTCGTGAAGGTTTTCAGTGAAGGTACCTACAAACTTCCTTTTCTAGTATCCAATATTTAAAGCATATTCCCTTACCCTAAATAGCAATGAAATTTTAACAACTACTTGATCCGAACACTCGAACCAATCACACATGAGACATATCATGGCCGTAAATGCTATTCTAGAGTATCCACATACGCATTCATTTTCAAACTCGTGTGTGTGAAATGAACATGTAATTTAAACATTTACACAACATAGTTCACATTCACTTTGTCTATCCAAATTAAGTTTTGATGCAAAACTCACCAAGGGTGTTTCTCACAATGAATAACACTATGATTATCTTGGCATGCTCTCCATGTGTATATGTGAGATAGAATATTGTGCTCAAAATGAAGTATGCTCACATATAATCCAAAAATAAAGTATGCATAAAAACGAACAACCTTGGCATAATCTAATGAAAAGAATGCTAGAGCATTAGATAGCAAAATCAACCTTTCTTGTTCTTTAAAAGTATGCATCTGCATGCTTCTCTAGATCATTTAAGACTTTCAAGGGTCATAATGGGGCCTTAGAGTGATATCTAGGCAAATAAAATGAAGGTTATAGGATAACAAAGGGGGTTGTTTCGAGTGAATGGCCTTTATTTCAAAAAAATCTCCCTTTTATGGGATTTCTAAGCTAACACCATCACTTCCACTCTTTGTTTCTTTTTTCTTCTTTTCCTTAACATTTTCCTTTTCTTTTTCTCTTTCTTTTCTTCTTCCACCCATTTTGCCCTTTTTCTTGGATTCTCATTCTTTTTCCATTCAACTCTTTTGAGTTTCAACATCATTCATCCCTTTTGTTGAGTTTCCGCCATACTTCCTTCTCATTTATGATCATTCATACTTAGCTCTAGGAACAACCAAGGTAAGGTAGATATTTATCATTTTTATTGGCTTGGTCTAATGTGTGTCATAGAAACAAGTTTACAATTAAGACTCAATTATGATACTAGGGATAAACTTTTCACCAGAAAAAGGCTAAGGCTCAAAGTAAGTCAAAGATGGCCTAAGATCATCTCTAGATAAATATGGAGGGGCATTATGCATTTCAAGACAAAGTCAATCAACTACCCAAATGCACCTAACCAAAACAAGCATAATGAGATTATTGAAAAAATTTAGAATTTGAAAAATTATTCCTTGAGTAAATGAAAGTTCCCTCCAAACAAGGATTGGCATTAATGCTCACATGGGTTCTTACTCATCTCCACTATTCATGTCAAGCACTCAAATGTGAACTCAATCCGTAAATTGTCAAAATTACAAGTTCATGGTGGACTTATGGTTGAGTTCATAAGCAAACAAGTATGTGATACTCTAACATAGGATAAACTTCTATAATGTGCTCATGTATTTAAAGTTCAAAATGAAGATCAACTAATCACAAATTCCATACCTATTAGTGATGTGAAACCCGCCAAGAATAACGAGAACCAACAACGAAAAGGAACCCAAGATCGTTCTACGTTCAGATTTGAATGGAAGACCTCGACCCGTTGTTTACGACAAACAAGAACCTTGGTATATAAACCTCAACCCGCTGTTTGTGAAACAAGAACCTTGGTATAACGGAAGACGCCACAAACGGTATGGAAATCCGTTTGATAAGTCGATAGTGAACGCCACGGGAAATCCCGATAAGTTCGTCTAGTTCTTTAAAGAACCAAAGAGAAATATACTCTCACAATTTGCTGAATCATAATCTGAATTTTCATTGATTTGAATGCCTATTTATAAAGACTAGTCATTACAAGGATTAGGAAACTTCCTAAAATAAGGAATATCTCTTGCTTGTGGGTAAAGAAATATCTCTTACTTTCCTAAAAAGAATAACTCACATGCCTAAATTTAAAAGAAAAGTACTTGGCATGCAAGCCTTACAATCAAACCCCAACAATAATGAATAGTGCGCCGTTACTGTAGCATGAACAGTATGGTGCTACAGTAACTCCGAAAATCCTATTTCCTAAGAAGTAAAACATGTGGGCCAAGCATCCTCAAGCCCACTTATTCTAATAATAATAATCCTTTAAATAAATTGGAGGCCTTAACATCAACGGGCCAATGTAAGCTTAACCTTAGCCGGATTCTTCTAGAACTTGAATTATATTGATGAATCTTTGTTGCCCAAGTGGATCATGCTCCATGGGCCTCCACGCACTTGCTTGAGTCCATGCCTCTTGAATCAGCCCATTGAGTGCCCTCCTTAAACTTCTTTGCTCGTGCTCTCGTAATCAGCCCAATTCTATTATCTTTCACATCTTCGAATTTGTGTTTCCTTGAGCATCTTATGGATTGCATCAATTAGGATAGGGGAATATAGTTCAATATTGGAACCAAAATTTTTAAAATTATCAAATTTTCCATTATTCTATACAAAAAGTGGTGGAACATGTGAATGGTGCACCTCGCCCCCAACTTAAACTATGCATTGTCCTCAATGCACAAAGAATCATGCAATAAGAAAAATGAAAGTAAAATGAGAAATGGGATACCCCATTTTTTTTTCTTTTTTTAATGTATTCATCAAAAAAAAAAAAAAAACACAAAAAAAAAAAAATTGTTTATACCCTCCAACTTAGACTAGAACATGGTACTCAATAAGATTTTCTACAATGATGCTCAAGTGAAATGGGTCCAAATTAGGAAGAGGTAAACAACCTTCATGCTAAAATCTACACTACAACATTGAAAATGAAAATATAACTATAAAAGAAATCTAACTACTATGTACATGGAAATAAAACCAAAAAGGGCCATGTCAATCCGGCTTCAATGAGCTAGCGCCCATTGATTTTTTTGGTGTATGAATGCCCTTCTTAAGCCATCTATCCAAACATAGAAAGGATGTTATTTCAAAATTTTCAACCAAATAGATGTGTAGGCAAGTTTATGCAATTCAAATAATGGAGTATACAATTTTTCTTTAAAAGTTTCTATAAACATCTCCATTTCAATGCCCTTCCCAAGTTCAAAGTAGTGAATCACAACACCGCTCAAAGATGGCAAAATGACCTTGGGCTAATTAGCCTCATGTGAGATAATATCCTTGTCAAACTTTTCACAATCAAGAGTGGTGGGAGATTCAACATGTGAAACCCCGGAAAATGTGAACTGTTTATAACAAAGGAAAAAATAAAATAAAATAATAGTAAATTGCCACCACGGAACATGTTGCAAACCTGATTTTTTCTAGAGCTCGGATGATGAAACGGACTTCGCCGTTGAATTCGTCTCGCAAAATCTAGTGGACATAAAAAAATTTCATCGAATTCCGAGATAGTCGAATTTTTACGTTTTACGAGACGGTCGGGTCTCGGGTGACCCCAAAAATGAAAAATTTGGTCAAAAGATGGAGAATTTGAAAATAATTTAATTAGAGTTCATAAGAAATATTTTGAACTTGAACCGGAGCAAAATTTAATCATTTCAGGATTAAAACGAACCCGGAATTAAAAGGGACGTGTGGCCAATTGTGGGCCAAGTGTTTTAAAAATATAAAAAGGGGTTAAAAGTCTGAAAAATCAGACTCCTCCACACCCATTTCAGCCGCTCAACGTGAGAAAGGGAGAGAAAAAAAATGGGGGTCTTTTCAAGGCTTTCTCCGACGATTTCTCCGGCGACCGTAGCTCGGATTCCGTCGAGCTAGAAGAGAGAGTTGCTCTACGCTACGAGGGCTACACGTGGGTACCAAAAACCACAAGTTTCACCAAAGATGAATGGATGGGGGTGTATGAAAATCAAGATTCGAGTCGTATTTCGTTGCTCGGATTCCGTTGGGCTAGAAGGGAGAAGTAATCTACGCGACTAATGCTACGCGTGGGTACCAAAAATAACCAATTTCACCGAAGGTGATAAGTCAAAAGTTAGGAGAATCAAGATTCGAGTTGGGTTCTCGGGTCTTGGGAGCTTCCTACGGGTTTTTCTCACTCTCCAAAAGGTAGGGGTTATTCCTACCTTGGATTATTCTACCTTAGGTGTAGCTAGATTAAGGGTATATATATATATATATATATATATATGCATGTGTAATGGTGTATATATGTGTTTATGGTTATGAGAATGGAAAGGTGAGCTTGAAATTAACTTAGGCTTGTTGCTAGCTAAATTGTGATGTGTGGAAGTTATATGTGATTCGCTATATAACTTGGTGATATTGATGAAATGCCTTGGATGTTTAAATGATTTATTTGGGCATAATGTGTGATCATATGTTAGTGCCTATGAGGTGTTTGATAATATGTCTTGTTTGGTTGTCTAGATAATTTGTTTGAGGTCATTGGAATAACATGTTGAAATGTGTTATTGGTGTGTTGACATATGCTCATTGATATATTGTTTGTGATGATAATGTATGGAATTTATATGCCTATGATCTAAATTCCATGGTATGTGGATATATTGCTCATTTTGCACCATTGTACATTGAGCATGTTCATGGCATCACATTCATGGGACAATTGCATGAGTGTTGATGTGTGGGAGATGCATGGATATAATCAACACCTGGTATAGTGCTTGATGTGTGGACTTGGGAGAAAGTGGATCGACGAATCCTTTTTGAGTTGTACGGTTGCATGGCATAAGGAAAAATTTGTGTTGGGTATAGCAAGAAGGGGCATGGTGACTTCCTCGGGTGAAAAACCCCAAACCACTTGGTTCAGCCACTCCCCTGAGGTGAAATTCCAAAAAGTGGCATGGCCCACGGAGCCGGCAGTGTAATTCCGAGAATCCGTTGCCCAAAGAAAGCACAAGATTTTGTTATAAAAACACCCATTCAATGGGTAGATTCCCAATAATGATCAAATTTTATAAAACAAATGATTTTTTATTCAAAACGATCATTAGAAGGATTTTTCCGTCGATAGACGGGTTGCATTACACTTTGGGTGTTGCATGGTGTTGTGAGAGTTGGTGAGGACTCGGGTTGAAATGCATGAGTGAGTGTCACCTCATTCCATAACATAGCATAGTTGCATTCCAATATAGAATGCATGTTTGTGTGTTAAATGTTTGGTTATGTGTTGCATGTGATTGCTACAGGAGCATGTGCATCTAGGGGTGAGTAACCTTTGTAGGACTTTCTCTACTGGGCGTTGGCTCACCCGATACGGGAAACAATTTCGGGTATGGGACATGTTTCATCGGTGGTGCACATTCGGGGCCTACTGGTTGAAGAAAAGCCGAGTTGTGGCTTTTGAATTAAGTTTTGTAAAACTCTTAGTTAAATTCCATTTTGGCATGTAAAATTATGCAAGGGTGTGTAATAGAACTTGTATTAACTATATTTGGGACCAAAATGTATGTTGTACAAGTTTTGGATGAACTTGGATGAGTTGGGTTGATTTTGGAATGGATTGGTTTGGGGGTTGAAATCAAACATGATTGGACATATGGGAATTCAAACACTTCCTAGTGTATGAGCCATAACTTTTTATTGTGATGTCCAAATGACCTAAAATGTTGTCAATAGATAGTAGACACCTAGGGCTACAAAAGTGTCTCTAATGAAAATTTTTCAAATCAATCTCTAAGTGGGTCAATATCACACTGGAAGTTGCAAAAAAATTCGGCAGTCGGATTGCTCCGGAGCAGTTTGGTCCAGTGAGTTTGTTGCTCCGGAGCAGTGCTCTGAAGCTGTATTGCTCCAGAGCTATGCTCCGAAGCTGCCGAAAGACAAATGTGTAATTCTAAAGCCTTCTTCCCATGCTTTTGGACTTTGTTTTCTTTGATTCCAATAATGCAAAAGGACACTAATTGAGTTATATTGAGGCTCATTAGACCTCAATCAATTTAAAAGATAACTTGTACGAGAGTCATCTCCCATTTTCCCATTACCCCCTTTATAACTATTAGAGGGGCTTATTAGGTCTCAGTTAAATTAAATGATTAATGGAACGCAGATCACCCGAATGAGTTTAAATCCCAATTGTGGGGAATGTTATGGTTGTGGTATCGGATCAAGTGACATCCACGGGTATTTCTGCGGGTTGATGGGCTATCAACAGTTAAAAAGATCCCTGAATTTAGGGGCGTGACACAACATCCATATGAGTTCCATTGGGGTGATCATCCTCAATATAATTATTATGTTCAAGATGTTGTCCTTCACACATAGCACTTATAGCATGAGTCAATATAATAAGGTCTTTGGTTAATTGGGCATTGAATTCCATTTGGTATTGCATAAAATCGCACAAAATATTTTCCAATTCTTCTTCGGTTGAGTCCCCATATGTTGGATAGTGGCAAAATTCGTTTGATGGTGTGAGATTGGATGAAAAATTATATGGTTCATGCCCCCAACTATAACTCGGATAACTGGGTGTAACATAATGGTCTGGGTAAAAATCTTCGGTGGCCAAAAATGAATTTGAACCTTTACATTCAAAATCTTGAACCGGATAATTTATTGGGCACTCACTAGTGATGTGCCCATACTCATCACAAATCTCACACACATTTTAATAATAAGGGGCATTTGATACATTATCATAATAATTATAAGACATAACACAAAACACAAATAAATAAAAGTATATACAAGGAGCAACGTACCTCAGCCCGAGATGAAAATCACAAGACTTACCTTCGTCATCCGAATATCACCTTCAAAACACGAAGCTTTACCATCCCCAGCAACAGCGCAAAAAATGATTGTTGGAAAACGTTGTAGTTTCCTAAGCTCCAAACATGAACCCTCAAACATGTACATGACTTATGTGTGTGGGTGAGTGTCACTCTCACTCGGATTCATGCAAGAGAAAGGGCAACAGAATGGTGGTGATGAATTGAACAAAATATATATAAAATGTGAAATGTGAACAAAAGTGCTCCCCAATCACAAGAAGACTTTTGAATGTCGGTGTTTTACTTGAAAAGTATTCCAAAGTCGTCTCCTCAGGGAAGAAAAGTTCAAATGTGTGAAGGTGATTTTGGTGAACAAAAGAGAAAAGTGTAAAATCTTTTGTTTGAAAGTTGTTTGGTGGAGTATGTTTTGGTAAAAATGCAATGAGAAACAAATGTAGGCAAACCCAAGAAGTCACTCCAATAGGAATACCATTTCAACTCCAATCCCTCCTCCGATGGAGCAAGAATGAACGATTGATTCGGGGAAAGTTAGGGACAAGAATGGTGAGTATCTAATCATAAACCGTGGCTAGGCCTACGGGATATCAAAGGCTCACCAACTTATCTACTCTCAACCACGTCAAACCGAACCATTGGACTCATAAGGGAAGGAAGAGAATGAGTTGAAATGCAAAACCCAAGAGGAGGTCTCCCTTGAATTAGTCAACTAGAAATCTAGCTATTCATGTTTAAAAGGAAAGACAAGCATAATGTAAATGGACATAATGAAGAAATGAAACATGGAACTTAACTAAATGCAAGAAAACATAAACTAAGAAGAAAAATATTCAATACCCACATTAAGAAAAGCTTGAAGTGGAAAAACTCATACAACAATGGTGAAATCTAAAACATGTAACTAAACTTGTAATATAATTGAAAGGAATGGGATTAAAGACAATATATTAAGCTTACAAGAGTCTTACATTAAAATACAAGTGAAAGGATGGAAGAAAATGCAAAAACATAAATTTCTCACACTATGACACTATTCATCATCTTCTTCCTTGGGTGCTTTCTAAGCTTAGGTAGCCACATCTTACAATGTTCTTCAATGCTGAATATAATGGAGTGTATGCCTTCAATTTTTGTGCATGGTGGTCCCCTCAAGGTGTGTGCAGGTTTTCCATCAATGGGAGGTGAGATGATGGCCCTTGACAAGCTAAAGAAGAGCTAGTCTGCAACTCACATGGTAGCCCACTTTTCTCCCATCCTCCATAAATGTCAAGCCTCAAAAGTCTTCAATTTGTGTACGGGAGGAATGAAAATGTGTAAGAAAAAGTTGGGGGCAAGTGGAAGAAGTGTGGATGGGACCCCCTAGCAAGTGGAGCAAGAAAAAGTCATTCTGGGCACTTTCAGGGGAGCGTGCCAGTACTGTTTGGCTACTGGATTCGAAGTACCGATACGGTTCATTCTCTACTTCGGACCACTTTTAGTAGAATTGACATAACTTTTGATCCAATCGTTGGATTAATCTAAAATTGTGATACAATATAGAAGACGTCCAGATCTACAACTTTCATGTTTTGCACTTTTTCAGATTTGAAGCGAATCATGATCAAAATGAAAGAAAACCGAGGCTTTGCTTCCAAATGATGTGGCAGCTGGTGCCTTTGTTCCAAAACACCAATACCTCCTTGATTTTTTCACTTTTAAGCCTCTAAATGTTCATGTATCGTGTCCATGCCTTCACCACACATCCATCATAGTTGCAAGGTCTAAAATCAATGATTTAAGCTATAAAAACATGCAACATCAAAATATCAACATTATTCATAAAATCGGCTAACTCTAAGTACTTAGATATAAAAGTTGAGTTAAAATGCAAGTAATGAGGCCTTTACATATGCAATATTATGCACTCATCACTAATCATCTCCCCAAATTAGAGCACGACAGGTGTAAGTCGCTCATTAAAATAGCTCACTAAGTGCCAATTCACATACACATGGTGAGGACACACACTCAACAACTCCTTAAATCTCTCCTAATACTAATACAAAGTCTAACTGTTCCTTTGTGCAAAGGTGGAGATTTGCCTTTTTAAAGCATTGGAATTATGTTAGGAAAAATAATTTATTAAAAAATACCCGAGTCATCTCACTGCATGACCCAATAGATCATGGTCTCAGCGAGTATAGCCAACTCTTAGCTCTATGCTTCAAAGAAAAAGGAAAGAACTTTAGTCTCTCAACATCATCAAGTGACATTTGGTTATGAAAAGTTGCAACTACTTCCTCAAACTCCCTAAGTGCACATATGGATTTTCATTTTTTAAGCCATGAAAATTAGGGAGTAACTGTACCATCCATGTTTTAAAATATAGTTGGCGAGTATTAGCTGGAAACATGATGCATGATTGTGCGGCTGTGCGTGTATGGTGGAGATAATCATGAAGAGTTCTAATGGGTTGATCTTCGAGTTCACCCATTTTTTCGGGACTCGATTGATTGTCAAATAAAAGATTTAAAAAATCTGATTCTAACTCTACCACAAGCCTACAAGTAAAACTACCCTAGGTGTCCCTATATCTGTGAATACAAGGCAACAGAATACTAAAAGAATAAAAACACTAAAATAATAATAATAATAATAATAATAAATATGCAGCAAGCTAAAAAAGGAACAAAGTTACCGCCTTTGCAAACTGTTGAAAAAAAAAATATCTAGCAATTCTTCTACCATCTCCTCGACAATGCCAAAATATGATTATGCCCAAAGAATAATGCAGTAGCTGTAACACAGTGTTTGGGTGTCGATTCAACAGCGAGACAAACTAAAAGAATAGTAGAAGGAACAAAGGACCTAAAGAAAAATATTAAATGATTACTGGAGAATAAAGATTAATTTTAAATGCAAATTAAAGTGAAGCAAAGTGACTAACGGAAAAAGTACTCAAATTTTGACAAACATTAAAGCATCAAGAATCCCTTACACAAATCTGGTATTTTAATTATTCTTAATTCATTGAAAAACTAAATTGGGAACTCAATTTCTAAAATTATCAATCGGAAGGTATAGATTTAAAAACCAAGATTAAATGAAAAATCATTCACCACTTTGAAAATACATAAATTATTTTCACTGTTGAGAAAATCTAACGACGACAGTATACTCAGGAAGTAATATTATAGCAAAGAATTAAATCAATATAGATAAATAATTAATCCAAACATAATCAAAGAACTAATCCATTCAATAGAAAAGCCTGACTAAATCCATAAATAGAATAAATTTTATGAATATATTCAGAGAAGTAAACACCAACAATAAATTGTGAATGATAAAACAAAAGAGTTTTAGTAATTGAAAATCAAAAGCATAAATTAAAAATAAATAAAATACCATCTACTATACAAGTTCATCCCTCGCCCTACCTGAGAATTTGGTTACCCATAAATAGAATGGACAACAAAAATCTCCCAAAAAAATAGAACCAACCGGCGACCAACAACATTTTTCTCTTCTGATCTACGTCCGCCTTCAGCCCATAAAACATAACACTACTGCCTCCTTCTATTCCTCCTTCCAGCTGCCAAAGCCATAGAAAAGTCAACCCAAAAGAATCATGAATAGGTTTTAAAGTCAAGCCCCTTTTTGAAAAATAACCTTTTCCTCCCCTCTTTATTCCAGCCTTTTATTTCAGCTGCTAAAGCCCAAACTGCATGTTTTTGGGAAAGCTAAAGGCCATTCATAAATTATCTCTCCCCAACCAATAATGTAATATTTAAGATTTAAAATATTATAAAATCATGCTCAAATACATTTCAGCGTGAATAGATATTTAATTCAATAATATAAATTATATCTAATTATTTCTATTCACATTTTAGCATTTTAGTCAAATATTAGGGTATTTAGAATGCACTTGGCCAATAGCAATGTAGAACCTAAGGGTCCATTCCTTCTTCTTGGCCAATAGCATCAAAGCACCCCAAGGTCAGGTACCCAACCTAATGAATCCACTATCCAATAGCTTCTACAATTGGACCATTAACTCCAGAAAATCCATCGATGTCGTTCTATGCAGTATCATAGAAATATGGGATGCATTGGCCTGTAACTCAATGGTGAAGTCTACATCCTAATGCGGTGGCTGCTTGAGTTCTTCCGTCGTTCCTAAATTTTGACCATGATTTTGATAATGTGTTTGTGGCTTATACGGTTTGGTGAATATCACTCTCCCTCGGATATCTGGCAAAAAATGGGCGTGTTAAAGAAATGTGTGTGTGTACAAAAGTGATCCCCAAGCGTAGAGAGACTTTCTAGTGTCGTGTTTTACTTGGAATTGGAATTCCAAGGTCATCTCCTTAGGGAAGGAAGGTGAATTGTGTGGAAGGTGATTTTGTGAAAATAGAAAAATGTAAAAATCTTTTGAATATGTGTTTTGGTGAGTTGTGTTCTTGATGAAATAAAATGGAAACAAGTGTTGGCTAATCCATAGAGGTCATTCCAATGGGAATGCCCAATCAACTCAAGAAAATCTTCCTATGGTCTCGAGATTTTCTACTGATACGTAAGAGTGAGGGACAAAAACGGAGGTGAGGATTCAAGCATACCCCACGTAAATTCTACGGTGTATCAAGAACTCACAACCACGTTCATACTGATGAGCACAAAATTTTGCATATTTAATGGCCTCATTTCATGCTTTTTAATTGAACTTTTGCATATAAGTACTTAGAGTTAGCCAAAATTATGATTAATGTAGAATTTTTTATGTTGGAGGTAATTATAGGTTAAATGATGGATTTTATAATCTTGTAACTATGTATAAATGTGTGGTGAAGGCATGGACACATTACATGAAGATTTGGAGGCTTAAAAGTGAAGAAATCAAGGAGGTATTGGTGTTGGGTAACAAAGGTATCGACACCCACATCATCTGTAGATCTAGATGTCTTCTGTATTGTTTCAAAATTTTAGCTCAATCGGACATTTGGATCAAAAGTTATGACACCTCTATAAAAACTGGTCTGGAACTGAAAGTGTATCGATACGCGTAGGTACGCTTGCCCAGAAGTGCTAAGAACTCCTGCAAATCATGCTCCACTTGCTTGGGGGTCCCACCATAGTTTCTCCCATTTGCCCCTGACTTTCCTTACACATCTACATGCCTCCTACACCATGCTCGAAGATTTTGAAGGCAAACACATTAATGAGGAGTGATTGGCACTCAATTATAACATTTTATTGTGCTTTTTCTGGACTAATTATACTTTGGTGGAGTTCAAATGATGATGTTTCAGGTGATAAAGTGAGAAAATGGGTCAAGGACAATAAATATAACATTTAAGTGTAACTGCAGCATTTGATCAACAAAGGAAAAATTTGAGGACAACAAGGACGTTCGAACGGTGATCAACGTTCGAATGCTCCCTCTGAACCAGGAAGATGAGGCAAAGACTTGTTGTAGACCTTGGAGATTAAAGCCTAACGTTTGAACACCAAGCCTCGTTCGAACGCAGCATCACGTTCGAACGACTATCCCACGTTCGAACGACACTAGAAACACTGACACGATCAGGCTGACTGGAAGACTTCGCGTGTGCAGACTCCCAAGCTAGAAGAAAGACCCTCAGGCACATGGGTGCCATGATCGACAAAATCTGGAGTGCTGAAGACTCTGATAGCTGCAGAGAGTGGGTGAATGAATGGCCTGACAATGGACTCCAACCCACGTGAAGCCTGAAAATCAACACAGACATACAGGCAAAACAACCTTCACGTTTGAACAGAAGGGACCGTTCGAACGGTTCCCACGGACAGACTGTAGATTTCCTGATTCTTTGTCTGAACTTCAGATTTTCTCTTTGACTCGTCCAGCACTGTTCTTTCACCTCTCCCTTGCTCTTCTCTGCCTATATATACTCCCCTTTTGGGAGCCTTTAGACACACTTTTGGGGAGAGAGATCAAGAGCTCTCCTCTGGAAGAATATTTAGTCTTTATATGTATTTTTAGTGTTTCATTCATGTATTTACTTCCTAGTTCTTTTAATTCAAGCCTTTACATTCTAGCTCTTTCAATTCAAGTATTTATTTTAGTTGGAAAGTTTAATTCCCTACTGGTCTTCATCTTTATTATACTTGGGAAGTGTAATTCCCTACTTGTATTGTTAAATTCATGCCCTTTATGTTCTTGTCGTTACATTGATGCTCTTACTTTCTTGCTTTCAATTAAGTCTTGCACCTTCATTATTTGAGCTCATCTTCTTCTTAGAGGAGTGAAACTCTTCCACTTTTCTAGAGCTTTCCCAAAGCCAAGAAGGGTGGAACGCGAATCACTCATTCTTTGTTGAAGATCTAGCTTTCTTTTACTTTCTTTCACTTCGATTGCTTGAGCATCTTCTTCTTGGAGGAGTGAAACTCTTCCACTTTTCTAGAGCTTTCCCCAAAGCCAAGAAGGGTGGAACGTGATTCACTCATTCTTCGTTGAAGATCAACTTCGTAGTTTCTCTACTTGGAGGGATGAGTACCATTCACTTTTTTTAGCTTTACCCAAGCCATGAAGAGTGAGTAGTCCTCATTCACTCTTTAGGGAGAGGTAAAAAATATGTAATGACCATTCGGATATTATACTTGTGCATTACTTTCACACTTCAAGGCTTTATTTACTTGCTTAGTGGGAGATGGGATTAGTTAAGCAAAGTTAGGGTAACTTGCACAACCAAAGGATATTTCTATGATCCGGATAACTCTTACATAGAAAGATCCGTTGGTTCAAGACAAATACCCTAGCTAACTCTTTGTGTAATCAATGGGTATTTCTATGGTAAATGGATGACTCCTTCTAGAAAGATTCATTGATTCAAAGCAAAGAATCCCGGCTAGTATTCTGTATAACCAAGGAATCTTTTCTATGGTAAATGGATGACTCCTTCTAGAAAGATCCATTGTGTGAGACAAATACTCCGGGATAGAACTTAAAGATAAACCCCTCAATTTCCACAACCATTGCACTTCATAAAAACTGATGGAGCTTTAACCCAGTCTATCCTTATCATCCGATTAACTCACTGTTGACACGGGAGTTAGTTGAGTTATAAAAGCACAAGAGTAATACGCCGGATGACTCATTACATATCCTGAACCTCAAACTAAAGAGTGAATTTAGTTATATTGAAATCGTATATTTTGTCTAGAAAATCACTTGAAAAGAATTTAATATTCTGTTCAAGAAACCATCTACCTCTCACAAAAACTCAAAAAGGTTACAATCAATCGGTCTTCATCACAGCTTACTTTGAAAACACTGATGAGTGGGTTTTATACCTACGAATTGTGTACTTTCGGCTTGATGAAATTGCAAGTTTTCAATTATTTTATGTTCATTTTTATTTGTTTTGTGTGTTTTGATGTTATTTGGTAGGAATCATCATTTGGAAGCAAACAAGATCATTTGGAAGGAAACAAGGTCGATTTGGAAGGATTAGCTCCCTAGTTTCTCAAAAGTTTTGACACAATACAGTTGTTTTTCCCATTTTTGAACATGATCCACTTCGAATCTGAAAAAGTTCAAAACATGAAAGTTGTAGATCTGGATGTCTTTTGTATTGTGTCAAAATTTCAGCTCAATCGGACATTGGGATGAAGATTTATGACAATTCTACGAAAATTGGTCTGGAGCAGAAATAAAGAGAGCAGCGCTGTTCCAGAGCTGAATCAGCGCCCCTGCGCCCACACACTGTCCATGTAGCGCTGTTTCAGCGCAGCTGCCCGTGTACTAGTCCGGGACGCGAAATTATGACTTGTTTTGACCCAAAATTGGACTCCAATACCTCATATATGCTAGGGTTTGTGTGGGATAAGAAAATTCTGACTTTTGGGGGCTGAAAACATCTAGAAAACACCAAGGAATTGGAAGAAAATTGAAGACAAGAATCAAGGAATCGACACCAAGAAAATTGGACTTGAAGGCTAGAGAAGGATTGAAGATTGCACCTAAGTTTTCATTCCTTTTCTCTTACTTTTAATTCTTGTTTTTATGAGATGTTGTTTAATTTGAGAAGGATGTTTTTCAATTACATTATGAACTAAATTTCTATTAAGATTGCAACGGAACCTAATGTTTAGTTAAATTGTTCTACTCTCGTTTCTAGTTCTTGTTGATCATACATGAGTTGTTTGTCATATTTTGTGTTTAATGTATGATTGTGTGGCCAACAATTAATTTGATTCTCTAGATGAAATTGGGAGATGAATTCTAGGGATAGATCTGAATATGATGACATACGTCTAGTTTATTCTCCTTAGGGTTGAATAGCTAGGTTTGTGTATAGGATAGGAATATACCTATACGCCGTGTGTAACTTTTATGAGAGTTTGAACTTAATGAATTTATTCCAACTTATTTTGCATAGGAATATAGCAATTTAATTGGGAGAGATATGCTTATCTAACTATCGGAAGAGGTTTGATAAATAATTTTGAAGTCTCAGTTAACACCTTATTTTGATCAATTTACTAGAAGGAGAGTAGAAAGATTTATACGAAGCATTAGGGGAAGTTGTAATCTTAATTTCTTTTATCCGAGAAAATCAAACCTTGATTATTAAGTTTAGCTTTAGTTTTAAATTAGTGAATTCACAGTTCAATTTCAATTGTTTAAATAAAATTGGATTGATACAAAGTTAGTACTTGAAATTTATGAGCAATAATTCTCCGTGGGAACGATACTCTACTTATCACTTTATTACTTGTTGATCGTGTATACTTGCACGTAAATTGTCAATATCAAATTCGGACAACAAACACCATGACATATTCCCTGTGGATTCGACTCCGGACTAAAACCGGATTATTACTACAACTTGACCGCCTGCACTTGGGTGTAAATGATTGATTAAAAATAATGTCGTTCCCTACCTCTCAACACCACCCTCAAATGTGTATGACTTGTGTGTGAAGGGAGTGTCACTCACCCTCGGGATGATAGAAGAGATAGGGAACAACGGAATGTGAATGGTGGGAAATGGATGAACAAAATATGTGTGAAATGAAATGTGGAATGTGCACAAAAGTGCTCCCCAATCGCAAGGAGTTTTTTGTGGTCGTGTTTTACTTGGAAGAGTATTCCAAAGTTGTCTCCTCAGGAAAGGAAAGGGAGTTTTGTGAAAGTGATTTTGCAAAAGTGAAAATAAAGTGTAAAATCTTGTATTTGAGTTTTGTGTTTGGTTTGTAAATGAAAATGCAAGAAAACAAGTGTTGGCTAATCCAAAGGGTTCATTCCAATGGGAATACCAAATCGACTCAAAGCCCTCCTCCGATCGAGCATGAATGAACGATTGATTTGGGGGAAGCTAGGGACGAGATTGGTGAGTA